>PVJH01004027.1:0-131864 GCA_004026705.1 Nesogale talazaci
GATGTATATTCCAGTAGCATGGCAAAAGCAGGACTTGAAGGAACTTCAACTTACAGCAAAACAGTCCAAGATTAGGTGCCCCATGGGTAGTGTAGCTTGCAAATGGAGGCACAGAAAAAAACAAAGCAGCCGACTGCACACTGGTCCCAAAATCCAAGAGCAAGAGAGAGAAAGGGGAGGCTTGCAGAGTCATTTATATCTCCACCCTTCAATTAATCTCAAATGTGTTCATTGGCCATGTTGGTATAATGAACCTCCCTATCTTCATTGGCCATATTGGCACAAAAGACCTACCTGTCACAATCCATCCCTTGCCAACTTGGCACCTGCTTACAATTCTTTAGTCATATATAATTTCCAAACATTAATGAAATCACACTTATACTTAATATCAAACATCTATAATACATATAAATGAGAACACAATGAGTCCAATTGCATCTGATATATCACACATGAACAAACAAAAGATATTCAAAAAACACATATAAAGAAAATATACTAACAATCACAAATTTCACCTTTGCAATTCAACACATGATCATAACTGATAGGTAGAACTACCTTCTTCTATTACCCATTCTGTATTACCTTTGCTCTCAGCAAGCACCTTAGCCAGCTGTAGTTTTTTGCCTGATGGGATGACCCAAACTTTCATTCCTGAGGGGTCTGGGTCATTAGACATCCCGTCAGGATTGGGTTGCTGTAATTTACCATTGATTTTAATCACAGGGCATGGTAGCACTAAGAGTCGGCCTATTGAATTTCCTGAGTTCCAGACATATTCTTCTTTACCTACATTATGGAGCACCAGTCAAATTCCTCCTTAGTACTCAGGATCAATCATATCACTCACAACAGAGGCATCCTACCTGACCTGTTGATCCAAAGACATGAGAAGCCCAAAGTGGCCGGGGCATTCTCAGCTGCCAGTTCAGTGGAATCCATGTTGTTTCCAGGTTGGAGAGCTCCTTTCTTCTGGAACAGGACCTAACAACAGGGTTGATAGGACAGGATGCTGCAATGGATCACTAGGAGTAATAGTGAGTAACACCACTCCAGCTTCCAGCCCTTGGTTCTATGACCAATGAATTCATAGCCTTGGACCCATGAATTCTGGCTATTGGCGACATAGCACCATATATTGGCTGCTGGTTTAGATCATATACAGTTTCCTGGAGAACATCGCTCCAGTCCCACAAGTTGTTGCCAGTTAATTGGCACCATAGTTGTGTCTTTAGGATCCCATTCCATTATTCTATCAAGCCAGCTGCTTCAAGATAATGAGGAACATGATACAATCAGTGAATTCCATGGGTATGAGCCCATTGCTGCACTGAATTTGCTGGGAAGTGGTTCCTTGATCTGAAGAAATGCTTTGGGGAATGTCATGCTGATAGATGAGGCATTATATAAGTCCACGAATCATAGTTTGGTAAGACACATTTAAAGCAGCGAAGGCAAATCCATATCCTGAGTAGGTGTCTATTTCAGTAAGAACAACATGGTGCCTCCCTCCATGATGGAAATGTTCATATGTAATCAACCTACCACCAAGTTGCCGGTTTGTCTACTCAAGTTTTGGTCCCTTACTGGATTTAATGTTGGTTTCTGCTGATAGCAAATGGGGCACTCAGAAGGGGCATTGGCTGAGTCAGCCTTGGTGAGTAGAAGTCCATGTTGCTGCACCTATGCATAACTTCCATCCCAACTACCACGTATACTTTGTTCGTGTGCACATTGGGCAATAACAGGCATTAAAGAGGAAAGAGGAGGATCAGTCTCAACTGTGTGAGTTATCTTATCCACATGACTGCTAAAGACCTACTCTTCAGATGCAACCCTTTAGTTAATATTCACATGAGACATAATTACCTTCACTTCCTTTGCCCATTCAGAGAGGTCCATTCACATACCTCTTTCCCATACTTCACTGTCACCACGTTTCCAATCATGTTTCTTCCAAGTCCATGACTATCCAGTCAAGCCATTAGCCAAAGTCAATGAACCAGTATATAGTCTCACATCCTGCCATTTTTCCTTGCAGGTAAACTGAATGACCAAGTACACTATTCAAAGCTCTGCCTATTGGAAGGATGTCCCTTCAAAATTGTCCTTTAAGGAGATCCCAAAAAGGAGTTGCAGTGCTGCTGCTGTTCACTTACAAAGGACAATTGCATATTGTGCAGTCATCCAGAAACCTGACTTTTCTGCTCTAAGTTAAATAATCATAAGGAACTCCACAGGAGGCCACAGGTACAGACTAGGAGAGAGAAGGTCATGTGATAGGAGTGTAGATTGTGGGAATTTGAGTCACTTCTTCATGCAGATTATTTGTACCTTCAGATCCTGCTCTGGTCCAAACTTGCATATACCACTTTCATTTATTAATAGAGTGTTTCTATGCACGTCCAACTTTATGACTCTGTGGGTCAGACAATATTCAATTCATCATGGGCAGTTCAGACCTAATGGTGATTTGGTTGCCTGTGGTGAGGTGTTCAGTCTCCACCAAGACCCAGTAATGTGCCAACAGTTGTTTTTCAAAGGGAAAGCAGTTGTCTGCAAAGGATGGCAGGACTTTACTCCAAAATCCCAATAGTCTATGATTGTGACTATTCTGTGATTCACCAACAGAGGTCGGTCAAAGACTCCACACTGCATCTTTATCTACAACTGACATCCTTAGCACCACTGGGTCAGCAGGATCATATGGTCCCAGTGGGAAGGCAGCTTGCAGGACAGACTGAACCTGTTGCAGAGACTTTTCTTGTTCTGGGACCCATTCAAAATTGGAGGCCTTTCATGTTACTTGATAAATAGGTCAAAGTAGAACACCCAAGTGAGTGTTATGTTGCCACCAAATTCTGAAGGGACCCACTAGATCTCCAGTTTCATTGTTGGGGGAGGGGGTTTCAATAGCTTATTCTTCACTTTAATTGAAGTATCTTGACATATTCCACATCACTGCACCCATTGAAATTTTACTGAGGTGGAGGGTTCTTGGATCTTCATCGGGTTAATTTCCCAACCTCTTATAGGCAGATGCTGTGCGAATGAATCTAAAGTCTTGGGTAAATCTTCCTTAGTGGGTCCAATCAGCATAATGTCATCTATAAAATGGACTAGAGTGCAGTGATGCCCCCTCCAAAAAAAATGGATAGTGTGACATTTTGTGGAATAGACAGGTGATCAAGTAAGTTCCCTTTGGACTAAAGTATGGCACAGGGTGGAAGAGTTGATATACCTCTGGGGGAAGTTGTGAAAGTGCATTATTGCCCCTGCCAGTTGAAGGTAAACTGCTTCTGGTGATTCTTGAAGGCTGGTATTGAGAAGAAGGCATTGGCCAGGTCAATAGCTGCATACCAAGTACCAGGAAAAGTATTAATTTGCTCAAGCAAGGAAATCACATCTGGAATAGCAGCTGCAAATGGAATCATCACCTGGTTAAGTTTACAATGATCCACTGTCATTTTCCAGGATCCATCTGGCTCTTTATAGGCCAAATAGGTGAGTTAAACAGGGATGTGGTAAGAATCACCACCGCTGCATCTTTCAAGTCTTTGTTAGTGGCACTGATCTCTGCAATCCCTCCAGGAATGCAATACTGCTTTTGGTTTACTATTTTCCTAGGAAATGGCTGTTCTAATCATGTCTGCTTGGCCTTTTCCACAATGAAAGACTTTATTCCACATTTCAGAGATCCAATATAGGGGTTCTGCCAGTTACTAAGTATGTCTATTCCAATGATGTATTCTGTAACTTGGTAAATATCCACAGGATAAGTTCGGAGGCCCACTGGACACAAAATGAAGCACACTTGAGCTAAAACTCTGATAACTTGACCTCCACACACACACCCTCTGACTGGTGGACCTTCAAAACACTTTGGGTCTCCTGGAATTAGTGTCAGTTCAGAGCCAGTGTCCAGTAATTCCTCAAAAGTTGAGTTATTTCCTTTCCACTAAAGAACAGTCACTCCTGTGACACAGATACCTTGGGGGAAGCATAGAAGAAAGACTAACAATATAAACCTTTGGTGACATAGAAGAGTCCTCCTTCAAAGGGACTTGTCCTTCCTCTCATTCAAGGGTTTGTGGGCCTCTAAACTGGCTCGGGTCTGGGAATTGATGAAGAGATCGTGACTGTCTATCCTCCTATTTACCTGATCTAGCATTCTCCTGCCTGTATTGATCACATAAATATTTAGTGGGTTTCCCATATATTTCACTCCTAGGGACACTGTGGCTAAGTAGTCAATGTCATTAGTCCACACGGGACAGGTTGCTTTGATTACTATGGAAAACTTGCTGTCTATTATAACCATGTACATCCACCCTTTCTTTGTTGATTCAGTGCTGACACCTGCTCTTTATCACCACGGCGGCCCAATCAGTCCCACTGTGGGCAAATGTCAGCGTTTGCCTAGGGCAGGTCTCACTGTTCATCCTGGTGCACATAGAATAGCAATTACAAGAGTCTTCAAAGATGCTGAGATCTACTTCACAAACATGTTCCTTATGGTTGTGGTGAAGGATATGTCCTCAGAATACCCCCTTTTGAGTCTAAGGGAATATCCTGAGAGATCCATTCCAACATACAATTTCCCTAAGCCTTTGGATGCCATTTTCTACAGTGTACCAAGGTAAGTCAGGCATCTCAAATTGGTCTAATCTAGGCCATCTGGCAGTCCATGTTACAGTCAACCAACCAAATAAGGACTTAGATCCTCACTTAGCTTCTCTTGCTGAAAAACTGAAAAAAGAATCTGTGCTTAGAGGTTCCATATCCAGAAACTCTGACTGGTCTAATATTACATTTCTTGCACCAGTATCCCACACCCTTAGTAAGCATTCCCAGGGATAGTCCCAGACTTCTGCTTGCACATATTCGAAAGCTGGAACCATTCTTTGTTAGTGTAGTATGGTTCTTCTTGCTCAACCTCACCTTTAGGAGCTTTCTGAGCCTTGATTTTAGTTATAGGTCTAGAGAAAATAATTGGTGGTGAGGGTGTTTCCAGGGTGTTCTCAGCACTATATTGTAAGGCATCTCCCTCAGGCAAGGTTACAGATAAAGCCCCACCTGGCATTTCACCTTGAACAGTTAATCTGTTCAGGTTTGGGTTGTTTTGTTGATAGTGGATTAATCCCCTCAGCTGGGAGGGGTGGATCTATTGACTGGACTGGCTCAATTTTTTTCTAGGGGCTCAACTTCCTCCTCTTCTGGATCATCAGCCTATATGTTTGCATCCTATGTTTCAGGGTTCGAATTTTTTTTCCTATCGATACCATCATTTTGGTATCAGAAACTGTTCTAGATCTGCAAATCAGCTGATGTTGTAAGCCACTTGCAAAATAAGTCTCAGGACCTGGTTCTAAGCAATGTCAGATCTTAGATGAGAAGAAAATGAGAAAAATCTCCTGTGTAGCACAGGCAGAAGTTCTTAAGTCTGTAGGAGAGCAACTGAGATGGGCTTCAGAGTTTCTGAGACCATCCCTCTCTTTAATCATACTGTCTATTTTAAGGAGGACTAGCCAACCAGCTTCCCTATACTTGCCATCCTAACAAAAGTTGTGGAAAATATCAAACATATGATCACCCAGAGCCTCTCTTTTAACCCCCTCTCCGGTGGTGCTACTTTAGATATTAGCTTTGTTATTTCACACCATGGGTTAGTAAGAGTAGCAGAGTTATCCATGCCTTCAGTTGTAGAAATAGCATCATCAGTGCTCTTAACAATAATCAGGCTGGAGAGCCAATTTAAGAAGTCCATATTTATGATTTTATTTCTCTAGAAGCACTCCCAATACCAATTGTTATACCGTGTTCTCTAGAACACTGAACCAGAACACTAGTAATATATATGTATATATATATATATATATATATATCATATAAGAAATAAACAGTACATTAATCTATAAGGCAATAAGAATGGCTCGGTGCAACTCACTTCCAAGAGACAGCTAATACACTAACAGTCCTTGAAGTCTTGAGGGCTGCTGGATAGTCCTCTGTAGAGCAATTCAGGCTATCCTGTCACAGGCAGCAAACACCAATGCAGGTCACCAACAAACAGTTTGTTCCAATAACGTGGCATTGTATGAAAGTCATCTTTCTGACAGGATCCCTCAAGACAACATGGGAGCATAAGTAAACATGGTGAAGAAAGATGATGTTTCCTGGCTATTAAAATATATAGTAGCTGATGTCTTCAAGTCTTATAGTCAAGCAAGCAGCCATCTAGCAGAAAAGCAGAAACGCTCACATAGAGGAAGCACACCAGTCTTTGTGGTCAAAAGACTTTGGGGGGAAAAGGTATTAGAAGTTCAAATCCAAGCAAGGGGGGGGGGTGATATAGTAGAGACCTAAAACCCATCTGCAAATTAATTGGACAGTTGCTCAGAAGCCTATATGCCAGTTTAAATGATTAATGAAGTAAGAAAATAAAAATCTTATTATTAAGGAGAGGAACTATTTTGAAAATTAAAGAAGAGTTATGTGCTTTATCGGTGTTAGACCATGCCCTGGATCTACCATCCTTTTCATGGGGCTCTTCTGAGAGACTGTCCAATTAATTTAAGATTACTTAATACATGAAAACCAAGATAACCCTTCAGAAATAATAATAGGAGTAGTGGTTCCAAAGGAGAATGGGTGGGGTGAGAGGTGGGGTATGGAAGGGAAGCGGCCAGGAACACCAATGACTGTATAACTCCGCTCGAAGGGAGCAAACAACAAAATTATATGTAGATAGAGCTATTGGATAGTGTAAGATGAGGTCAAAAGTAAAATAAAAATAAGAGTTCCTGTGGAGGTGGGAACAGATAGAGAGGAGTTAATATCCAGGAGTTCAAGAAGAAAGAAAATGTTTTGAAATTGATTGTGGTAGCAATTGTATAATATAGCGTGATATAATTGGACCATAGAATGTTATGGTATCTGTAAGACTCCCAATAAAATGAGAAAAAGAAAACAAATGTCTTCATGTAAATATGTATGTATATGGTAATGAGGACTAACACATTCAACATTTAAATACAGAGACCATTACTGTTTTGTGTCATCTCATTGATGATGACTCAGCTAATCCCAGGAGGGCAGACTTGACTTTTGTCAAGGCTACACTCCTTCCAGGAGCGGATTACCAGGTCTTTTCTTTTCAGGAGCCATGGTGGGTTCAAGGCCCTGAGCTCTCAGTGTTGCCTCCTGCTACAACTTTCCACTGAAATAGCGGAATGTCCATCCCCATTTGCATACGTACATATTTCTTTCATATCACATATTTACATTTTTTCAATATCTTCCATAAAACTTGTAAAAATCCCTTCTTGTAGTTTCTTCAATAATTTCTATAAATATTTATATCACTTTCTATGTAACTTTTCTAAAGAAAAAAATCATTATTTTATCAAAACCCTAATGAAATGTTCTCCGTCTTTGCCCAGTGGTATAAGCACCTTCTCTCTTGGTATCTTCTACATTAGTTAAAAAAAAAAAAAAAAAAAAGGTCGATTGAAATAAATGGCTAGACATAATATATTTCAAAACAAACAGATACAATGAGAACTGAAAATCCAAGACAAAAATACTATTAGAGGATCACTCACTGTTTGACTAGTGAATAACACCAGACCTATGTCCTTTACCTCACTTAGCCATGAACATAAACGGTTTTAAGCAAATCCCTCAACCTCTATTTTAATACCCCAAAGTGAAACCCCCAGACAAGAAATCTATTCCTATGCATAAAGACCCTATAGGGGGAAAAAGAAGCACACTGTAGGATTTCCAAGTATGTAATCATTACAAAAGCCAACTCTTAAGTATTTCTCCCAAAGAGTGGATGGTGGTTTTCCAGCTGCCGACTTTGGGTTAATAGTCAAGTACTTTCACCATTGACCACCTGGACCCTTAACCTCTCGTACACCCACCACCACTGAGTTTCTTCTGCTTCATAGAGACGCAGCATAAGATTTCTTAGGCTGTAAATCTGTGAGATGGGTAGACAGCCTAAACTGTTCCCCACAGAGTTGCTGCCAGGTCTGTACCACCACATTGCGGTTAGCTCTCCAACATCTAATCACCAGTGGAAACATAGCTCCTCTAACTTCTCATGTTAATGGGTGTAAGTTGGTGTAAATTTAGTGGATTTAAATTGGAGAAATGCACTGAGCAGCATCCAAAATCCTGAATTAATGTAATAAACTAAATAATAACAATAACTCTATGGAACATATATTGCTTTTAGTGTGATTTCAATATTTAGTATTTCCTACAATTACTTTTTAATTGATGAAATAGTAATAGATCAAGCCAGTCTCAATTCTCTTATTCATGAAGAAAAGCTTAAAAGTTTCCTCTTCTGAGCTGAGCCCTGGTGGCATAAGTGGTTGAGTGCAGGACTGCGGCCCGCGGGCTTCACGGTTCAAATACAGCAGCGGCTCTCAGGGGTAGCACTGGGTAGTGCCCACAACCACCAGAGGCAGTGATGCCCCACCCCCAAAAAAAGTTTCCTTTTTTTTCACTTTTTTCTATTATTTATTTTTTTAAAATATAACAGTTTATTGGGATATAATTTACATACTATAAAATTCAATTATTTAAACATAACATAGTGTTGTGAAATCATAACCACAATCAATTTTAGAATTTTATAAATTTTAGAATATTTTCTTTGCCTTCTATTCATAATTATTGCCTCATCATTTCCTGCTCCTTTCTCTTCCATAACCTTTAGAAATTATTAATTTAATAAATGTTTCTATCTATTTACTTATCCTGGATATAATATAAAGAAAATAATACCCAAGAAAGCATACACAATAAAACTAAATATATACATATATAACTTTTAGGCATATAATTTGATATAAATTGGTAGATATTTTATGCAGCATTTTGCAATTTACTTTTTTTTGGGGGGGAGGGGTTGCATCACTGCCCTCAGTTGGTGGGAGTAAGAGGCCCAGTCTTTGCTCCGTGGAGCTGGAATTGAACCTCCATCCCAGTGGGCCACAGTCCTGCGCACAACCACTACACCACCGGGGCTCAGCCCACAATTTACTTTTTTTTTAATGTGAACCCAACCCAACTACCATTGTGCCACTTTGGACATATAGCAAAGTAATATAGTGTTTCTGAGGTTTTGAGCATCTTCACTGGACTATGCAGCTTCATCATTCTCTCTTGGAGCAGCTGGTACAAATGAAAGAAGTCCATTGTTTAAAGGAGTACCACCACAGCTCCCTTAACAACAATATAGTAGGTATGTTTAGGGGAAAGATGAGTGTATCTGTTAAAAAGTTGCTCTGGGGCACCCACAGGGGAAATTCTACCCTGTCCTATAGTGAAGTCAACTTGATGGTGGTGAGTTTGAGTTAGAGTGGGTATGTTCCTACATTAGTACACAAAGACTTAGTTCACAAACTGAGTTGATTTCATAGTATGAATGAAATATCACATTGGTCTTGTGTTGATGGTAACTTCTGCATAAATCAGGAAAAGTTAGTGAAACCTTTATAGTGAAGCACATGAAAGAAAATATTAAGTAGTGTCTACTAACAAATGATATTTATTATCTATTGTTTGTCCATTATTTCATGCAGTAAAAATTAGCCTAACAATCACAAGATAAAAGTACTCCCTCAATGCAAGAACAATTTGGTCTACTAACCACACACTCTGTAATGCTCATCTTCCT
Organism: Nesogale talazaci; assembly: GCA_004026705.1. Lineage (NCBI taxonomy): Eukaryota > Metazoa > Chordata > Mammalia > Afrosoricida > Tenrecidae > Nesogale > Nesogale talazaci. The sequence continues at coordinate 9,704 of PVJH01004027.1, forward strand.
GGATACCATCGCTGATGAAAAAATGGGTGCATAAGCAAATGTGGTGAAGAAAGCTGTTGGTGCCTGGCTATCAAAAGATACAGCATTTGGGTTTGTGAAGACTTGAAAGTAGTCAAATGATCATCTAGTTCAGAAGCAATAAAACCAACATGGAAAAAGCACACCAACCTGTGTGGTCAAGGGATCAGGAATCAGGCAACAAGAGGAAGGACAGAGTGGAAACCCCAAACCCATCAATAGTCAAATGAACACCCTTGCTAGAAGGGTCACAAGGGAAAGTAGAGCTAGTCAAGGTGCAGTATAGCATCGACAAAACATATAACCTTTCTCTAGTTTTTTAATGTTTCTCCCCACCCCACCCCACTATCATGACCCAAATTCTATCACAAATCTGGCTAGACCAGAACATGTATACTGGTACAGATAGGATCTTGCAACATAGAGAATCCAGAGCAGATATACCCCTCATGAACAATTAGGGGACCAGCAACACTAGAGGGATAAGAGTAGGGGATGGTGAGAGTAAGGGGAAATCAATCACAATTATTGACATATGACCCCTTTCTAGGGGCACAAACAGCAGAATGGTGAGTGGAATTAGACAATGATCACTGTAAGACATGCAAAAAATCAAATAGTTTTTAAATTATGAAGGGGACAAGGGGGAGTGAGGGGGAGGAAAGGGAGAAATAAGTTGCTGATGCCAGGGGCTCAAGTAGAAAGAAAGTGTTTTGAAAAAGATTATGATGGTGGTGTACAGATGTGCTTGACATAATGGATAGATGGATGGATGGGTGGATGGTGATAAGAGCTATAAGACCCCCAATATATTTTTTTAAATTACACAGTAGTTCTGAACATGTGCCCATATTTTCAGAGCTATTGTCCCTAACCTAGAAATGATATTAAGTAAGTCTTCAAATATATTTAAATATTTTAGCAATTTAAAATAACTAATGATAATGAATACGAGAAATTAAACTGGAAAAGCTGCAGTGCATGATAAATGTTATAATCTTTGATTTTCCTTAGTAAGTGATTCTTCATTTTAAGAAAGTAAGGTTGTATTATTTGTATAGCTTAGGTTGTTAAAGAATCTCAAATTCTTATGCCATGTTTTTCTTCATATTGAAAAGTAGAGCTAGACAGGGTGCAGTAGAGCAGTGACAAAATGTACAACCTTTCTGTAGTTTTTTTAATGTTTCTCCCCACCCCACCCCCACTATCATGGTGATTTTCAGGTGATTTTTCACTGCACACAGATTAAACAACTATGATGAAAGGATATGATCCTGATAGCACTTTAAAAAATGTTAAGTCACACATTTATGGTGGACATCATTTTATTTGGATCCTCAATCAGATTTCCATGGAAACAGTAGAAAAAACACCAAGGTATATTTATTTTGGATTATACAAATCTGCTGTAAAAGAATTCTTCATGTTGTTAAACAGCAAAGATGTCAGCAATCATATCAAGGATATGAACACACAATGTTATGATTTTTAGTTCTTAACTCCTGATAACAGATCAGTTTGATCACACAGACTTGTGTGCTCCTTCCATGTGGGCTTTGTTGCTTCTCAGCTAGATGGCCGCTTGTTTACGTTCAAGTTTTTATGACCCCAGACAATATATCTTTTGATAGCTGGGCACCATCCACCTTCTTCACCACCTTTGCTTATGCACACATTTGTTTTCAGTGATCGTGTGAGGAAGGTAAGCATCGTGAAATGCCAATTTAATAGAACAAAATGTTCTTGCACTGAAGAAGTACTTGAGTGGAGGTCCAATGCCCTAGGTCTGCTGTCCTAATACTAATCCTATAAGGTATGATTGCTGATGACAAATGGGTGTATAAGCAAATGTGCATGTTCATTGTGATAGTAGTGATTTAAAAAAAATAAAGGAATGATTTAAAAAAATGGAATGATTTAAAAAATAAAGGAGGGGGGAAGAGGAGCTTATACCAAGGGCTCAAGTAGAAAATATTTGGAAATGAAGATGGCAACATGTGTACAAATATGTTTGCTATAAATTATGTATCAAATGCTGTAAGAACCCCCAATAAAGTTATTGGGGGGGGGAAGCAAAGATGTCGCTTTGAGAAATAATGTGAGTCTCATCCGACCCCAAAACATTCTCAATAATCCCAAATTCATTCCAAAAGTTGGACAACAAAAAAGGAAGACCAAACATGAACTGATGTCTTTGAACTATAATTCTGATGAAGCCTATTGAATATACTTTGAACTGCCAGATGATCAAGTTGATTTTTCTTGGAAGAAGTACAAACTCAATACTTCTTAGAAGCAAAATGATGAGACTCCATCCAATGTACTTTGGAGATATTATTACGAAGGATCTGTCCTTGGGGAAAGACATCCTGCTTAGTGAAGTTCAGGACAAACAGAAAAGAAGACCTTCAATAAGATGGATCAATGTAGTGGTTGCAACAATGGACTCAAATAAAGGAACAATTGTGAAGATGCACCGGACTGGGCAGTGTTTTTATCTGCTGTATATAGGGTCATTACGAGTCAGAACCAACTCAATAAACTTAAAAACATAGAATAATAAATGGATTAAGAAATGGAATTCAAGAACAGCAAGTTAAAAAAAATGAAATTCAGACTTCTCAAAGGGGTTTGGTACTTCTCAATTCCTAGATCAGGTCTGCATGTCCACTTCAGATTAGATGCTTACTTACTGCAGACACTGAAATAGCACAGGGATGAGGACACAAGTCGGATGGTCTCTGCACTTCATTTAAACCTACACGTAAACACATGACTGTATAATGTCAATATAAAGAAATTAAAGCATAAGGCAATAATTCACTTAAATGCAAAATGTTTCTAAGAGAAGTATTTTTAACATTTTGAAATTTGCTCATAAAATAAACTGACCAGTTAAGGGACAACAGGGCAGCAGTGATGCATACAAGTTTCCTCTAGTTCCTGAAGTCTTCCTTCCCCCAAACATCATGGTCCCAACTCTACCTTAAGAATCCACATGGACTAGAGAAGGTACACTAGTGGAGAGGGGAGCTGGAGATATGAGGAAACCAAGATGGATGAGCCCCTTTGGGCCAGTGGTTAGATTGGAGCTGCTGGAAGGGTGGAGAGAAGTTGGGGTGGAGAGACAGTGTCAACTGCAAGGATATACACAGAAGCTCCTATTTGAAGGACAGGCAAAAAAAGGGGGAGAGGTCAGACAGTATAAGATATGACAGAACAATGGTAATGTATTGAGGATTGGTGGGGAAGGGAGAGGAGGGGAAGAGAGGAAGGGATGGAAAAGCCGATACCAGGGGCTCAAGGGAAAAGGCAGATGATTGGAGAACAATAACAGCAGTGGACATGTGAAAGTGCTTGGCACAGTATGTTTATTTATGTATTTTGAAAAACAATGTATGAGCCCATAATAAAATGATTTTTAATTAAAAAATAAAAAAATAAACTGAATATAAATAATCATTTATGGTACACATATACTATTTCATCAGTAACTGTGTAAAGGTTGGTTGTTGGCATTTTTAGAATTATTTTGGTAATTTTCACTATCATTAAATAATTGATCCAGTTCCAGGTAGATAATAGGCACTCAATAATTATTTTTGAATAAATGGATATAGTAATGCATCCCATTTTGCAAATGAAGTAGAAGATTAAGAGAAATTAAGTGGGTGAAACTTGATAAGCTAAATGTTAACAGAATTAAAATGACACTGTTGTCTTTTTATAATGGACTCTGAGAGAATATAACAGTAACCACATTTGAGAGTAATGTTCACACTCATCTGTGCTGCATTTACCAAGGATATCTATTTCAAGCTTTTTCAGAAACATATAAAGTCAACAAAAATGTCATTAATTCAGTCCCAGTGTTTACAAAATAACTCAAACATCTATAAGCTTGATCAAAGTTCCCAGGTAAACATGAAAAAAGTTAGATTAAAGGTCATGTGAATATTTTTCAAAACAATGGGAACTTGATGACCACGTAGGAAAACAACAGAATCAAAGTACCCATAGAATACAATGAAAAATTAAATTATAATTAGAATATCAATCACTATAAATTCCAATTTCAGAATATAGAAGAGACAAGAATTGAATATGGACTTAGAAGCTTTATTTTGATTCCTGATGTAAACAATGAGCAAGTGGAATCATCAGTTGATGAGTTTTATAAAATATGAAAAGAGAAAGGATTGTCCAATTAGTCAGTCTCAGTACAGAATTTGAAAGCCAATTCTGACAGAGCTGTGGGTTTTCAGTTTACAATATGCTAATATTAGTAATCATATAACAAAAAGATAATAGGGTAGACTAGTGGTTGAAATAAAACATTTATTGGATATCAATCTTTTGGTAACATATTTATCTTTGATTACTGACACAGTGCTATGATACAGGCATTATACCCAGATTACAAATAAGGAAACCAAGTTGAAATAGAATCATAAAGATGATGAGACGAGCGCGAGCCCTACCAGTTATGAGTTCTTAGGCTCAGGGGAAATCACAGCTTCTTTGAGTTTAGTCTCTTGACGTGTAATCCAGAGATGATACTCTTGCTGGTGATCTTTCAGAGTGTTTACGTGATAGTGCCCATGCTCTCCAAAGTGCTTCACAAGCAGAGGGGTTTATTACAGTCACAAAAGTCATGCTGTTCCAATGAACATTAGCAGGAGCATAATAATGGCTAAGAGCACAGTCCTTAACCAACCACCAGATGCAATTGTTGACGATGCCACTGGCTACCCGGGAATCCTTTGGGATCCTCTGTCTCACTTTCTATACTGGTAAAGTGAGAATGACTATGTCCAGGCCAGAGAGTCATCTGGGTATTAAGTGAGTCAACACATAAAAAGTGTTTAGAATGTGCTTACCTCACGTCCCTGGGTGGCCTCAAGGATGAAGCACTAGACTAGTTTCAGTTGATGACACAAATCCATCCAGCAACACCTCTGAATAGGACTGGGTTTGAGAACCCCGTGGAGCAGTTCCACTCTGCACACATGGGCTTGAGGGGAGGGATACATGACTCCCTAAAAACAAAGCATCGGCATCCAGTAGAGGAAGTAGCCTCAAAGCATACTTGTCAAATTTCATGAAGGACTATACAATTCTTTTCAGGTTAACCGGCTTTTATTGGGAAACACGGTACTATTTATTTATAAGGAGTATAAAAGACGAATACTATAGAATTCCTGCATTCTAAAGCTGCTTCAGATTCTGAAAGATAAAAACATACAAATAATACTTCTCAAATATATGGGTGTATCAGAAAATATCCTAATATATTACAGCTATGAATCATATATTTTCTTTTTTTTTGAATCATATATTTTCTTTCTCTCATTTACTTGGTTGTGTCTAGCAATTTGTTCCATGAAAACTGACCAAAACCAAAACAGCAAACACCACAGGCATGGATGGAGTCAGTTATAACTCCAAGTGACTCTATTCAATATAGTTGGGCTGAAACCATATACCTCCTAGTTAACAGGTCAATGCTTCCCCTAAACTGACACTAAGGAGAGCATGTATTAAAAGTGTTGTGACAATTGGTGAGCATAATTTTTAAGTCCCTATCTGGGTCACATGTCCCAATGTGAAAGGAAGATACAGCTTCTCTAATAGAAATATAATTGGTGGAGCTGCCCTCTGGAAATTAGCATGACAGTCCATGGACTTAAGTGTTTTTTTCCATAAAATAAATATAGGTATGTGCTGATTTTTAATGTCCTCTTATAACTATTTCTACAATATTAAAGATGAATGTCTATGTTTGGAATCAGTCTTTGAGTATTGAACTATTAAAGATTTAAGGACAAACAAACAAAAAAATCTATAAAGAGATTGAACCTGAAAATCATTTCTCCAGATTGTGACTACACAATCAATCTGTTAAATTCAGGAGCCAGACACCATACTGACAAGGTTGCTTTTTAACTTTTCTTACAGAAGATCAGCAAGTATTTACCAAAGATCCATGGAGTTCAGATCGTACACTTCAGCTCTTCATCAAAAATTCAATTAAACCATCAATAGCACCACTTCAATACCATCTCATCTACACTGCAAGAAAAAGTCATTCCCTTGTTCTCTTTTGACTTTTTCATTCATCGCTACCACTTGAAACAGAATGTAAGTATCTTGCCTAGACTTTTATAATAACCTCCTATTGGTTTCAATCCTATAAGTTCTCTCATTTTTCAATATATTGTGGACAATTTTTTCCATCTTGCTCACTGCTTGTCAAAGTATTTCCAACTATCCTGTCATTTAGTTATCTAGAGGCCGACTTTGCTCAAATGAATAAAGGCAAGACATGTATTCATAACTGCAATATAGTAGGAGTTTCTCTGGTACTTCTATGTTATTATCAAAGTTTATCTTAAATATCGCAGCAGGTTATATATCCTCATAGTGCAGCAAAATTTTCTTACCTTTGCAATCAATAATGTACAAGTATATTACATTTCAGATCAAGACCTTTTAGTATTGCTTTACTACTAATTTCTTTGTTTTTTTTTTTTTTGGCATCACTGCCTCTGGTGGTTGTGGGAGCTACCCAGTGCTGCTCCTGAGACCCACCACTGGATTTGAACTGCCAAACCTGCGGGCCGCAGTCCCGCACTCAACTACTTATGCCACAGGGGCTCAGCCCCGCCTTACTACTAATTTATAGAGGAAAAAAATCTATTGCACAATATAGTTCTTACACATAAAGACTGAAACAGAGTATGTGGCTATTTCATTCCATCTCAAGAGATTCTATGTTAGTAAGCAGTGGGTGGCATTCTAATGTATTTGTTTTAAAATACATATATAAACCAGGATTGATTTTTTTTCATATTTAGGCCAAGTAAACTGCTTCTCATTACCCAAGGTGACTCTAATTTTATAGAGCCAACACTCTACTTTGTTATCAGTCTAGAAATGAGAATTCTTTCTTTGATCACTGTTTTTCAATGCTCACCTTAAATAATACCTTCTGAGCAGAACTCTTTTTGATTTATTGCTTTCCATGACATTTTGCTGATCTCTCTCTTTATGTATATTTTATAGCTCAGCCTTTAATATAGGCACCCACATATCTGCTATCCCAAACATCAAATACAATTTATTTGAATGCAGTAACTATCTTAAACTTTAAGTTTAAATAAAATTTTAACTTGCTGGATAAACTGAGTATAAACTTCCTTATAAACTGAGTACTATGCTTTAAATAAAAACAGATGACTCTTTTAAGAAATAAAAATTAACTCTCACCTTACAGAGTTGTTCTTTTGATTTCCAAGATGGTGTTCATCAGAAACTATCCCTTTTATATAACACAGCAGTAAGACTTTTACTTTTCAAAAATAGATGAGCAATAATCTCAAACTCACCTTAGATGTGCCTATTTTCTAAAGCAAAGGTGTTAGACCACCGAATAGCAACAGGCCAATTGTGATCGATCATGTTCCGTGATGCTGGAAGTGTCTCGTTACCAGATCACTGGTATACAGATTTTGCCTAATAATTTACTGTATGCAGCATTATTTCTTGAACCAGAGAGAAGTATTAAGAGAGTGAAATGAATTCTTCAGACATGGAAGAGAATAGCACTATTTTGGCCCTGCCCACATTCTTGGATCACTTGGTCAATAGTGTGTAGATGTCTGAAAGAAGGAGAAGTTTTTAAACAGCCTCAGTCTGAAGCTCCCATTCTTCATTCAGTAGAGCAAGAGACATAAGCACGGGAGCCAAAGGAAGACTGTTCTTAAATCTCTACTTTCACCTCAAACTGTAAAACCAGCTTTCCAATACCTTGCATTCTTTAATGCATTTGTTTTAGCATTCTGCTGCTTCATATCACTATATTCTTAATATTTCTGAAATGTAAATCATTTATGTTCATTTTCTGTCAGCCCCATTCTTATGCACTTTTCTCCTCATCTCAATATTCATTTCTTGTGGTAGAAATGTTTTCTGCATGACCAAAAGACCTTTCAGGTGTCCCTGGCATTTGATATATGAACTAGCAGGGAATATGACTAATGCCTTGAAATCTCTTGTGATTGTGGAACTTGCACTAATGTATCTCTGCCTAGATCAAAGGAACATATTTGGACAAGGTTGAAAAGACTTCTCCCCATCTTCAAAAAGACCAAGAAAACTTCCTCTTTCCTTAGGAACCCTCGTGGTGGTGTTGGGTGGGCCATGGATTACTAATCACAGAGTTGGTCATTCAAACCTAAACGCTCTGAGGGAGAGCAACAAGGCTGCCTGCAGTAGGAAATATTTACAGCCTTGAAAACACTGGTAGAGTTGCTGTGGTCTGGGGGTCATAGTTTTGTAATAATTTTATAACATTTCCCCTTCCCTCCTTACTATCGACCTTGCAGTTCACTCCCAAGGAAAGTCTCCAGAGTCTTAGCTGCGGACTCAGCGGAAGCAAACCTAGGGGTTTCTTCTTGGGAATTTTTATCTTCATGTTATATAAAGTGATCCCAATCATATTTTTGAGATGAGATGAGAACTTGCTGCTTCAAGAAAAAAGGGCATATTTAGTATTATAAAAATGGACCCTATTACTAAGGAAGAGTTTAATGCAGCCAAGAAATTTTATTGCAATTCTCTTTCAAAATGCATTGAGGTTTCTTAAACTAGGACATTTTACTAGTCTTATGAGGCTTTCCTAATCATATGAGAGTTCTCTGAGAATTCACAGAAAACAAATAATATTTTCCTAAATTACATTATCTATCGTATATACTCCACCTTCCAATCTATTCTCTTTAAGTTGAAATTTGTTTTACAAGTCTAACTCAACAGCTTACCATATCCAACTTATACATATATGGGTCTAGAAAATTACTGCGTATAATTGTTCATTTTTAGGCGACAATTTCAGAATGTATGCAGGTAATTGCATAAAGCAGCATCCCCATGACACTTCCGCAATCTTTCCACAAAGCTAGGGAACAGCCACCCACCTATCTATCACTTCCACTAGAGAGCAGAAATCCAGACTTGGCATGTTCCATAGGTCAAGAATTGTGGATATGATTTCAGATTTAGGTGATTTAATACATAATATGGCTTTTCCCTCTGCATCAATCTTTCCCATTTGATGTGATATCAGATAAATCAATGCATTTCTCTCATCTTTGGCTTTTATCTCTATACAGCAGAGAGTGTAATGTTCTTTACAAGTAGTAGATGCAAACTAAAATACAACCAGATAATTTATAAATTGTAAGAAACTATATAAATGAAAAAAGTGAGCCTTGGTAATTTACAGATTATTTGTTGATCTTCTGTTTTGCTTACCCCAATTCCCATCTTACAGAAGTAGAAGTGCACCTTAGTGGGCTGCAGTTGGACTGCTAACTGCAAGGCCAGCAGTTGTAAAGCATCAGCTCCTCCAGGGGGAAAGATGAGGCTTTCTAGTTCCATAAAGTTTACAGCCCGGAACGTCCCGGGGAGCCTCTCTGCTCTGCCTGGCAGAGTTGCCCCAAGTCAGGATGGACACCGGGGCAGCAGGATCCAAGTTAAGAAGATAACATCACGCGTCTGCACCTGAAGCGCCGGCTTGTCATTTTTCTATTCACCGGCGTTTAAGCGAGAGAACAATTGTGATGGGGGAAAAGAAGAGCTTTTTCTTTTTTCATTTCTTAAAGACAGTTTTTGGATGTTTTATATCTGAAAATAATACATGTTAAAACACGAGATGCAAATAAGCAACACTCTCTTTTCTTCAAAATTGCTTGCTTAAAACACTTGCTTCAAGTCCTGAAATGATAAATTATTTATATTTAGACTTTAGCTTATACTTCAGAATTCATCTGGTTTCCCTAACTCAAACCTTTGTCGGATTAGTATATGTTCAGCACATGACATTACAAATTCACACACACACACACACACAAGTCTTGCATGAACTTACACGATCAGAGAGTGTTTCTTTGTTATAAGTATAGATTAGAAACATTATTTTCACACCCAATTATATTTTAGTACCCGATTTGAATTCCTGAATCAATATTTATTAACTTATGGAACAATAACCGAGACACCTACCCCTTGGATGTTGTTATTATAATTGTAGGATATGTTGTTGTTGTTGCTATGTGTCTTCCAGGTGGCTCTTACTCATAGTAACCCTTTGTGTGCACAACAAAAGGAAACACAAGTGGCCCTGCACCATCCTCTCAATTATTCTTACGTCTGAGCCCAGTGTTGTGCCCACTGTGTCCATCCATCTTGGTGAGGCCCTTCCTCATCTTTGCTGCGCCTCTCTGTCCTTCTGCAGGGATTGCTCTCTCCTGACAATATGTCCAAAGTATGTGACAGAGTCATGCCATTCTTGTCTCCCAGACATCCTATGGCCTTACTTCTTCCCAGACAGACCAGTTTCGCCTATTAGTAGTCCATGGTACTTTCAATATTCTCCAGCACTGCAAATCAAATTCCTTGATTCTTCTCTGTCTTCTTTTGTCAATATTCACTTTCACAGGTATATAATGCAACAATGAATACTATGGGTTGGGCCAGACACATTCTTAGTCCTCAAAGCCACATCCTTGCTCTTTAATACTCTAAGGAGGTTTTATGCAGGAGATTTACCTAATGCAATATGTGCTTTGATCCTTGGATGCTTATGGAAGCATAAGCATAAGCATAAACGTTGCTTGTTGATCCAAGTAAGACAAAAATCCTTGACCACTTCAATCTTTTCTCTGTTTATCATGATGGTCCAGTTTTGAGGTTTGGGGTTTTCCTTGCATTGACTTGTAACCCATCCTGAAGACTCACAATCCTTGATCTTCACCAAGCAGGGCTTCAATCCCTTCTCACTCTCAGCAAGCAAAGTTGTATCATATGCATACCAAGGTTGTTAAGAAGACTTCCTCTAATCATGAAGCCACATTCATCTTCATAGTAATCCAGTTTCTCTGATGATTTGCTCAGCATGTAGATTGAACAAGTGTTTTTGAGAGGATAAGACCCCGGTGCACACCTTTCCTGATTTTAAACCATGAAGTATTCTTTTGTTCTGCCTGCCCACCTTTCTCTTGATCCATGTACAAGTTCCAAGTGAGCACACTAAAGGTTTCTGAAATTCCCATTTTCCTCAAGATTATCCAGTTTATTATGATTCACACATTGAATGCCTTTGCATAATCAAGGAAACAGAAGTAAACATCTTTCAGGTATTCCCTGCTTTGCGTCGACACCGATCTGGCATCAGCAGTGATATCACTTGTTCCACGTTCTCTTCTGAATTCGGACTGAACTCCTGTCAGTTCCCTAGCAATTTGCTGCTGCAAACTTTGTTGGATGATCTCAAACTAACTTTAACTTGTGTCTGATACCAATAGTAGCGCTTTATGATTTGAGCATTCCATTGTTTCACCATTCTTTGGAATAGGCCACATATATAGCTCTCTGCCATTCACTTGCCTTCTGTCTTCAAAATTTCGTACCATAAATGAATGAGTTTGCCCAGTGATTTTTTAAACTATCTGAAGCACACCAATGCATAGTCCATCAATTTCTGGAGGCTTGGTTTAGGATGCTGCATTCAGGACAGTTTGACCTTCTTCCTTAAGCACCATTGGTTCTTGCTCTTATGTTACCTCTTGAAATGGTGCACCGTGCACTAGTTCTTTCTGGTGCAGTGACAGTGTACGGTGTACAGTGGGTATTCTTTCAATCTCCTAATGCTTTCTGAATCATTCAATGCTTTGCCTATAGAAATTTTCAAAATTGCAATTTGAGGCTTGAAGCTTTTCTTGAATTCTTTCAGTTTCAGATATGCTGAACCTGGTCTTCCCTTTTAGTTTTCTGATTATGGTTTTTGCATGTTTCCTTAACTTCATTTTTTCTTCTATTTTCTAAAACTATGACTAAAAACAAGTTTCAGAGTCTTTTCTGAGAGTACTTTGGGCTGTTCTTTCTTTCCTGTCTTTTTATGGCCTTTCACTTTCTTTCTCAATGATGACTTCGATCTCTTCCCACAGCTCACCTGGTCTTCCGTCATTTAGTGTCAATGGATCAAGTCTGTTCACCAGGTGTTTTCAAAATTCAGATGGGGGAGTCTCAAAGTAGTATTTTGGCTGCTGTGGACTTGTTTCCTTTTCCTTCAACTTAATTCCAAATCTACATATGAGCAACTACTGATTTGTTCTATAGTACGCCCCTGGTCTGGTTTAAGCTGCTGATATTGAGCTTCCCCATGTGTCTTCCCACAGATGCAGTCAATTTGATTTCTGTGCAGTTTACCTGGGGAAGTCCATGTGTACAGTCACCTTTTGAGTTGTTGAAAAAATATAGCTCCTACAAACAAGTCTTTGGTTTTACAAAATTCTATCATGGGCTCTCCAGTTTCATTTCTATCACCAGGACCATATTTTCCAACTACTGTCTTTTCTTCTTTCCAACTTTTGCATTTCAATCACCAATAGCTAGCAATGCATCTTGTTGGCATGTTTGATCAATTTCCTACTAAAGTCATTGGTACAATTTTTTTATTTCCTCATCCCTAGTTCTGTGATTGGTTCATAAATTTGAGTAATATTTGTACTGATTGCACTTCCTTAAAAGTGGATAGATATAATCCAATCATAGGTAGGACTTTTCTTCATTATGGATTTAGCAAGATCTTTTCTGACAATGAATGGCACACCAGTCCTTTTGTGTCATTCCCCACAAAGTAAATCATAGGATTTCTGATTCAAAATGGCAAATAACAAGCTATTTTCACTTACTAATTCCTAGGATATTGATTTTCATGAGTTTCATTTCATTTTTACCACTTTCAATTTTCCAAAATCATGCTTTGTACATTCCAAGTTCTAACAATTAGAAGATTTTTGCAGCCGTTTCTCTTTATCCTGAGCAGTGCACCATCAATAAATGAAGATTCTTAAGGCATCACTCCCTCAGGCACATCAGACTCACATCGCCATGATCAACTCCCCTTCAAGAATTCATCTCTTGTTCAGGCATATTTTGAGTACACTGGGACCTGAGAGGCCCAACTGCTGGCAGCACCTCTGGCAATGTTCTGCTGTCTTTGTTAAGGCTTTCACTTTGGTTCTTCCTCTGAAATAGAGAGACAAATCCTACTTCTTGTCAGTAATAGTCGAGAAGCTCTGCTAAAGTCTGTGTGGATTGGGTGACCCTGCTGGCATTTGAAACACCAGATTCATAGCTTCCAGTATCACAGCAACACACGAGCCATCATAGTATGACAAACTGACAGACAAGTAGTGAATATGTAGGATAGTTAGATAGTAATATGTAGGGAGTTAGTTGATAAAACTTTATAATTATAATTATAAATCATTCTAGAACTATATTGCATTATTATGCTTGTTTTTGAATGCTATCCTGTAGGCATCATTAGGTCAACTCTAGAAATGACTCTTCCAGTGGAGGCAATAGTCACAGGACCAGACCAATTGCAGAATCAGCATTGGGGAGATAAGGTTAAATGGTCAAATTCAAATTGGAGAAAATTGAAATGTAGGGTCAAGATTCAAGACAAACTTCTGTTTAAACACAGGGACATGAGATGTCTTAGTGAGTGTGAAGATGGTTGAAGTGAACAGAGATACACTAAGGTGGGAGAATTTCTAAAGCCAGAGCTCTGAAATGTTATCAGCTCTTTAAAAGACGACCACAGGCAACAACAGAACAGGAACATCACAAAGGGAAAAGCATATTGAAAATGTCAGATTACAAAATTGAAGACTGTTCCAGTCATAGATCTAGTCTGACCAAAGTTACCCAAACTGTTACCTGGGAAGAGACATAAAGACATGTCTCATCCAGAGACCAACCACTGTGGCAAAGCATCCATTTCATTCTGAACTACTTTAATCCTGAAATATATGGACTGAACTCTGATAGTAACTTGAACACAGTAGCCACTGTAAGAAAATTTATTAGCAGTCACCTCCTATAAAGCAATAATACAATCTTGGAAAGTCTGTGGAGCTGTTCCACTCTGTCTAAAAGGTCCCTATGGTTGGAATTCATTAAGAACAGTAGGTTTAAGTTTACCTGCATACCCATAAAGTATTTTCTAAGTGCACTGATCTTTATGTGACTTTGTGGGGTTATTTTATTTTTAAGTTGGTTTGTAGATATTATCTCAAAACTAATCTCTCTTTTCCAATTCCCTCTCCATATTATCTTTAAATATGTTTTCAAAGTGCCAGAAAGAATCAATACTACAAATGAAGAAAATGCATGCTGAATACTAGTAACTAATTCTAACAACTCAATTTTCCTAATCTCTACAATTTATGGCATAAATCAAAGAAAAACTGAACTAAAAATTCTTTAGATTCTACTTCCCAAGTTACTGCCAGGTTATTTTATTATCAAGATTATTCTCATTAAGTGTTAATAAAATTTAATTAGCATTAAGATTATCATTAAGAATTAATGTCTATAAAATAAATGTATATGTATGATTTAATATGGATATTAACCAATAATTTGTTACAGTACTTATTACTTCATTATTTATAGAAATTTTCTATTATTTCATTTTTTTAAGATTTCTCTACCATCCACATGACTTCCCATATTTTAAAAGTTTTAGTTAATCAGTAGATAGAAAAGATTAGACAGACATTTGTTTAATTTCAAATATGTGTATACCTATAATACTGGTGATTTTTATTTTATTACTTACTAACTATATACTTTGAATGTAAAAATGGCTTTTTTAGTTTGTCTTTTTCTGGCTCATACAACTCTTATCACAACCCATCCATCCATCCATTGTGTCAAGCACATTTGTACATCTGTTACCATCAGGATTCTTAAAACATTTGCTTTCTACTTGAGCCCTTGGTATCAGATCCTCATTTTCCCCCTCCCTCCTGCCGCACCTTCTTCCCTCCCTGCAAACCATCCTCAGAAGTCAATCATGGAGATTTCTGTTACTGGAGTAGATGAATAACTTCCTTTATTAAAGCAAATTTGGGTTTGATCCCCTGCTACTGATACTGAATAAAATAATTAAGATAACTGAAAGATGTATAGTATCATAAATACTTTCTTGATATCTCTGATGTTTCTCTCTGAATTCTCATAGATATCGTGAAAGAGAATTTATACTGTCAGTTTTGCTATTCATACCTTCTTATTTTCACCAAAAATAATCTAAGTTCTTTATCATTCCTTTAATGGTTCTCCAACTTAATATTGGGCATATCAGGTGCTTGGGAAAGGTTTTTCCAGTTATTAATTATTCACATAAATATTCTTTAGTGGAGAGAAGTAAAGAATTGTTTATTTTTTTTATTTTCATCCTTGCTGCACTGGATTCCCTCTGACGAATCATGTTTGTCCACCGACTTGACCACACATGAAAGCTCCAGGGTCGTGTAGTCCCCATTGAATCTGCATCCCTGGAAAGGGCAACCGGAAACCTAGGCAGCCCAGGCAGACTGCTGATGAGGGCCGCCCTCCGTAGCACGGCCGGAAACCCTACAGAGCAGCAAGTAGTACATTGAGTACATAAGTGTCTGGGAATCTCCACGGTGCCCAGCCACGTCTGACCAATGCTGACAGCAGAGCAGTGCTAGGTCAGGCACCTTCCCTCCGCACATTGGGAAATGACGGAAGAAAACCGTTTATTAAGTGGCAAATGGTAGTCAGAATGGATGGAATTAGGTTAAATCGAATGATACCCCCTGCATTTTATAAAAATCATCATGCTCTTTCTCATAGAATTTATGGGCCTGGATATTAGCGTGTGCGTTTATTTTGTTTGTTTAAGCACCCTTTCCCCACCAACACTGACACACACAAACCACCTTGTGATTTATCAGCAAGGACACACATGAGCAGCACAGACAGAAGGAAGCCAGAGACAGTCCTGGTGTGCCTGCTCACCCAAGCAGAGTGATTTGCTTTGGTGACTGCTTTTTCCTCTTAGCTGCCACTACAGAATTAAAAGCTCAAGAGCACTTCTTAAGCATTCTTTCTCTAGATGCTGCCTAAAGTTATAAGGTATAGAGAAAGTACATTAAATGCCTTCACTCCACACCAGCCTCAAGATATAAAGTATGTTTTGATAAAGTGATTGGCTAAAAAATGTACTGTATAGGAAGTTGAAGAGGGGGGAGGGAGAGAAAGGGGAAACATCGCAAGGTTGGATATCTAATCCACCCCCCCAAGTGGATGAATATGGTGAAAGGGGACAATGGACAGTGTAAGGTATAAAATAATAATAACAATATGTAATTGATCAAAGATTCGCTGGGGTGAGAGGTTAGGGGGAGGGGAGCAAGAAAAAAGGAGTTTATATCAAGGGCTAAAATTGAAAATGTTTTGGAAATGATGATGGCAAATTATGTGCAAATATGCTTGATACAATCGATGTATGGAATTTTATAAAAACTGCAAGAGTCCTCACTAAACTGATTTTTAATAAAAGATGTTGAAGAGGAAAAGATAAACTACTAACTTGACACCCCCTGACCCACATACACAATTGTTTTCTAGATACCCTCCCTGTTTTCAAATATTTCACTCTAGATGGAATAAATTTGTTCAAGTAATAAATTTACCCCCATCAGTCGCTATGAGCCAGAATCAACTATATGGCAATTTTTTTAATACTTGCAACTGAGCATTTTTCCCTGAGGAAACAGTCAATTAAAATAACTATCACCCTGGTACAGGATGGCCTTTCTCAATGTTTGTCTACTACCATCAACAGCTGATGCCGACAGCTCAAGTAGAAAGAAAAGGTTTTGAAAATGATGATGGCAATATATGTACAAATGTGCTTGATACAATGGATACATGTATGGATTGTGGTAAGAGCTGTAAGATCCGCAAATAAAATGAATTTTTTTTTGTTTTTTGGGTATCACTGCTCTCTGGTGGTTGTGGGAGTTACTCAGTGCTGCTCTGGAGAGCCGCTACTGGATTTGAACTGCCAAACCCACAGATGGCAGTGTCACACTCAACCACTTACGCCGCTGGGGCTCAGCCCAAATAAAATGATTTAAAAAAAAAGGGAAACTAGAAGTACTGTGAGATAAGCATAGGGTTGCTAACCTCAGGGTCAGAATTTCAAACACAGCAGTCCCTCTGAGGGAGAAAGTTGAAGGTGTCTGTTCCCATACAGTCTTGAGAATGATGTACAGAGTCACTATGACTCTGTATCAACTAGAAGGTACTGCCTGGGTTTTAATCTATAGTGAAGGCTCTCTAGGGCACAGTGGATGAAGCGGAACAGATCAGCGGTTTAACCCACGAGCTTCCTTGCTGAGAAAGACAGGCAGGTCTGCTTCCTAAAAGATTTACAGCTTTAGAAACCCCATGGAACAAGTTCTTTCTGTCCTGCAGTGCCATTCTGGATCTGAAGCCACTCAAAGGCAGTGTGCTTGGTTATATGTGAATCTCTAGTTTTATTTCTTTTATAGATAAAATGGTTAAAATGGAGTAAAAATCAATGGCAAATATGATTAGTTTTCCTATAGAACAGAATCCGGATAAACCTCTCTAAAAATCAAAACACAACATTTCTACCACCTGAGTATAGGCCTAATGATTCTATTAGCAACAAAAGTTAATCTTCCCTTGTAGAAAAATTTTAAAACCATTAAGTAAAGTCTTAGTTCAGACAACCATGACTATATTCTCTTAAGTGGCACTGAGGTAAATTAACCATCCTCAACTGTCTAAATTGGTTTCACTTTTCTTTCACATGTAAATAATTGAATTTACCCTTATAAATGTAGTCTTTTCAAGCAGTTCACCTATGAAAACAATTCACTATTGTTCTGTCCCTAACTGAGAAAGGTATTTGGCTCCAGATCATAAGTGTATATTTTGTTGATTACTGATATCATCAAAAATTACTAATAGGAGATAAGAAAATCAATGAGAAAGATTAAGAAAAATGAGATTGAAAAAATTTATAAGGGATGCGATATTAAAGTTAACTCACTAAAATTTGGTACTCCATTGAATCTTTCAATATTCAATGAATAAAAAATTCTGTGTTAATCCAGGTAGATTAGAGAAACAAATTTTTAAGCACATATATATATATGTATATATATGGGAGAGTTTTATAATAAAAAAGGAATGGAACATTGAAAAAGCATCCCAACCCAGTCCAGTCCAAGCCCACAAGTCCGATATTAGCCTATGTGTCTGATACCAGTCTAAAAAATCTTCTTCAGATTCATGAGGGACATGCAATGACACCAACACAATCACAGGCCAGTGAGTGTTGAGTCATGTGTATCTAGTGATGGTAGAAGCATCTCAGCACGGGCAGAAGTCTTCCCATGGCTCCTCAAGTCACCAGGACTCAGGGTCTATCAGCATGCTGACATGTGTCTTGTCAGCAGCAACATCTCCCAGGGAGCCAGCCTTGTCTGTAGAGCACCTCCAAGGAACTGAGTCAGTGAGTCTCTCATCTCCACGGGGAAATACTGGAAGACTTCCCAGAAGTCTCACAAGAAAGCCATGTCCCCACAAAGGTCTCATCGGCTATCTCCAGATTGACAGGTGAGATTCCATCCCTATACTTCCAATCTTGAAATGGACATGAGTACATGACTGCCACACTCTGCTTCAACTCAAATCAAAACATTCAAATGCATCGCCACTGAGCCAATTCTGAGTCATAACAATCTTACAGGAAAGGGTAAAATTGAGGCTGCAATTCTTTATTGGAGTTGAATGTCTCCTCTTTCTCCCACGGAGCTGCTGTTGGGTTTGAACTATTGAAGTCCAAAATGCAAACCACTGTGCTGCCAAGATGTCTACTCCAATAACGGAACTGAAGAAACAAAATCAAAACCAGGAAACCCAATGATTTTCCCTAACTTTGTGCATAATTCTCATAAAGAATAAATGCATTATATTCCTGATTTGATTTATTGAAAATCTGGTTTTCCCTTTTCTTATAGTCAATTTTGAGTCTTTCAATCAAGTCTGGCCTGTTTCCCTGAGAACTATTTTTTAAATAACATCACTCTTAAAAATTATAGGCCTTCCTAGTTGGTAGTGAAGAGTTTCTCCGAGATAAAAAGATAAAGAAAGGTTCCTCTTTCATTAAAACTATTGGGAAAAGGTAATTTCCTCCCTGCATCACAAAGCTGATAATTCTAACCAAGGAGTCTTATGAGAAATCAGGTCTTTAAAGACTGTTGCTCTGTCCTCTGATGAAAGAAGCACACCAGTCTGTGTGATCACAGGGTACTGACAGTATCAGATATAAGGCATCAGAAGATACAAACAATCATATTGATTCAAACAAAGAGGGTCAGAAAGGTGACCCAAGGCCCATCTATAGACAATCAGACATCCCCTCATAGAAGAGTCACAAAGAAGAAATGAGCCAGCTAGGACATAGTATATAACACCACAGAAGCACACCACATTCCTCTTGTTCTTTGGTGCTTCTCTCCCACCCCCCATCAAGACCCAGTTCTGCCTTACAAATCATTCTAGATTGGATCATGCACATTGGTACAGATAAGCTCTCTTGAGACACGGAATCCAGGACAGATAAACCCCTCAAGAACAGTAATGGGAGTAATGATATCATGACAGTCAAGCAAAAGTGGAGGGATAAGGGAGAAAAAGGGGAGGCCCATCACAAGGCTGGATATATAGCACACATGTTCAATGTAGTAGGCACATCTCCACACCACCCACCAGGGGATGATCAAAGGAAACTTTGGTGAAGGGAGACAGTTGATAGTGTAAGATATTAGAATAGCAATTATTTATAATGGGTCAAAGATTCACAAAGGAGAAAGGATGGGGGAGGGAGAAGAGGGGATGAGCTCAAGTAGAAAAAATGTTTTGAAAATGATGATGGCAACATACAGAAAAACGTTGTTGATAAGTTGTTGTACGGGTTGTTCTAAGAGCTGTAAGAGCCCTCAATAAAATTATTTTTAAAAAAGAAGAGGAAAGTAACACTTGATCTTTGAAAAATTTCTCATTCAGATAATATTACTTGTCAAATCAAAAGCTGGTTAGTAATGGCAATCACTTTTTCACATGGGAAATGAGTAAAAAGAAATGACTGCAACATTTCTCATTGAATAGAAGTGCTAAGGACTTTGTTTTAGTCAAATTAACTGTTAGGACCTACTTTCAGGTAAACATATTAAAAATAGCTTCTGCTGCACCAAGGGATATTTTAAAAATTATTAAATACCTGGTGAAGTAAAAAGCATAACAGAGGTGGCCATGCAAATTCTCAGAGGGGAACCTGACCCAAAGACCAACTCAAATTCGAACTCATTGTATTTAAACTCATTGCATTCAAACTCAAAGTCAAGTGAGTTCTAGAGCATAACCTGAAAACATAGGGTAGAATTATCCCTGGGGGTTTCAGAGACTCTCATGTCTTACAGAAGTAGAAATCCCCCTCTTCTCTAACAGAGCAGTTGCTAGTTTCAAGATGCAGACAGGGGGTTAGCAGTCCAGTGCCATCAGAGTCTGAGAAAATTCACATAAATGCCACAAATGAGAAGTGGGTTCTATAAATGAGGAATGAGTTTATTAGGGAAGAGAGAAATCAGGTACGCATGTGGATATTACTTAAGAAACCTTTATGCCAATAAATGTCAACATTTTAAAGGACGCAATTTAATTTCATCCATCTCACTTCTTAAAGCAGCATAACTATCAGAGTAGAACTGTTTTGTAGGGTTTCTGAGACTCAATATTTATGGGGATAGACAGCTTCATTTCTCTTTCCCTCAGAGGGTCTGGTGGGTTTGAACCACCGAACTTGCAGTCAGCAGCCTGATGCTTAACTCATAGTCCCACCAAGTCTTCTTCCTACATAGATTCACAGTGATTTAATGCATTTCCTAATTGTATCTGCAACCCTGTTTGGCCCTTAATTGTTTGTAGGTGAGTAAAAAGCATCTGCCTGCTTTGAGTCTTTCTCTGTTTTTCTTTTAAATTACATTTTTGTGTGACTTAAGTAAAAGTTTACTTAGCAGATGAGCTTTCCAGCCAACAGTTTCCTGATGGGCATTGGTTACATTCTTCACAATGCAAAAACCTCCTGACCATGGCAGTTCTGCTGACTCCATTTCCAGTACCTAGTTTATTTCTATCTTTTTTCCCCATAATTTTATTGACATCTTACTCATTCCAATATATTGCTTTCCTTCCCATAGAGTTCTATTGTTCAATCCCATCAGGTGGGGCTATAAAATCATGAATAGTACCAACTCCTCTCCCCATCCCACATGCCCACTACCCATACTCTCAAGGAACTATTACTCCTGTCACTACCTTTGAGAAAACTTCTATCTTGACTATCAGAGACCAAGTCATCTTAAACATACAAATGATCATATACAAATTTAGCATGGATATGCGATTATGAGGTATATGATAGAAAGTCCTTAATAGTAAGAAGAGGAAATCTTAAATAAATAGAGGATAGTTGTGTGGTTTATCAGTGCCATACCACACCCTGGATTTATCCTCTGTTTCAGTGACCCTTTTGTGAGGAACTGTCCAATCATCTTGCTGGTGCCCATCAAGATTTGCATCTCAGCTATATTTACTCCCCTTTATACCTATTTGCTTACATGTTTTTTTTGAACTTCTGATACCTCTTCCCTTCAACACCTCATGATAACAGGCTGGTATGCTTCTTCCATGTGGGCTTTGTGGTTTCTCTGTTACATGGCTTTAAGATCCCAAGCACTACTATACAGTCACAGTGGTCAAAACAGCATGGTATTGGCATAATGATAGATACTCAGACCAATGGAAAAGAACTGAAAACCCCTAAATAAAAACATCAACCTACAGACAACTGATCTTGGATAAGGGCCCAAGAAATATCAAATGGGAAACAGATGTCCTTTTCAACAAGCGGTGCTAGAAAAATGAATATCTATCTGTAGAAAAATGAAGCAACACCCTTACTTCACTCCATGTATTAGAATAAATTCAAGGTGGATCACAGACCTCAAAGTAAAACCCCAAACTTTTAGGGCCATCAATGAGGGAATTGGGACCAATCTGAGAACACTGGAACAGGGATTACATAGGCTTTGAGAAATAGGGAAGGGCACAAACACAGAGGAGACACAAATAGATGAGTGGGAGATACTGAAGATAAAACACCTGTACACATTGAAAGAATTCACCAAGAGAGTAATAAGATAGCGGACAAACTGGGAAAACATCTTTATCAAGGAGAAGTTGGATAAAGGCCTTATTACTAAAATCTACAATACCCTGATAGCTTCCAAAAAGAGCAAAACTAACTGCCCACTGAGGAGTTGGACAAAGGAACTGAACAGAAGGTTCACAGAGGCAGAAATCAGAATGGCCAATAAACATATGAAAAAATGTTTCTGATCATTGGCCATAAGAGAAATGCAAATCAAAACAACAATGAGATACCACCTAATACCCTAAAGGATAGCCCAATTCCAAAAATCAGAAAGCAGCAAGTGTTGGAGAGGCTGTGGGGAGATAGGGACTTTTATCCACTGCTGGTGGACCTATAAGTATGTATAGCCAATATCGAAATCAATTTGGAGGTATTTAGAAGAGATGGAAATTGAGCTACCATATGACCCAGCAATCCCCCTATTGGACATATACCCAGAAGAGGCAAGCAACAATCCACAACCAGACATCTGTGCCCTAATGTTTACCGCAGCACAGTTCACAATTGCAAGGAGTTGGAAGCAGTCCAGATTTCCATGGTTTAAAAAGCTGTGGTATGTACATATAATGGATTACTATGCATCCTTGAAAAGCAGTGATGAACGCATGAAGCACATCACCACATGGGAAGAACTGGAAGAAATTATGCTAAGTGAAGTTAGCCAAGCACAATCGTACAACATGAGTTTGCTGAGGTAGGCTTAATAATAATAATAAAATGCAAAATGGGCATCAGGAAAAAGCTGCTGTATACAGAAAATACAGGGGGAAGGCCCAGATAATTCGGCAGTGGCCAGACCAAATCGAGAGCTACATATGGTGGGGGGCCAGGGACAGGAGTAGATAATGATATGTAGAAAGGGAATGGGGTACTAACCCAAAGGTAGTGTATTTTTTATATCTCTACTGGAAAAGCAGGAACAAACTTAAATCCAGTGTTCCCGGATGTGAATGCAGCATGACACAATGGAGCCGAGAACCAGTGGAGAAATCTGAAAATGCAACCCCAACCCCAACTACGGGGCAATCACCTCTCCCTCAAGGAAGTTTGTCTTGGAGGACAGCGCGAAGCGGGAGCTCGGGGAGTGAGATATGCCCTACCACATGAGAAAAAACAAGAGGGAAGGAAGATAGAATGGAGCGCATCTTGGCCCGCCGAGCCTTCAGGATAATATTCCCACCCAGAACAGCCAGTGCAAAGAGAGGACCAAATGTCCAGCCCCCCTATGAAATAAGACTACCCTCGCTGACCCAAGCCCTTTGGCGGCCACCCATGGAGAAACAGGGTCAGGATTATATCCTGTCTGACCCAACCACACCATAGCAAAAAACAAAGGGTGTGCAACAGAGCATGGAGTTCCAGATGGAGTGTGAAGGATATACTTTGGGGCCAGGGTGTTTTACCCCATCTGACTCAACCAGGGGACACTCCTGGAGGTCAGTGAACAGACCTTAAACTATTTACAGTTTTTATATTGTTATTACTTTTATACTTTTACATATATATGACATTGTTTTGTTGTTGTTGTTGATGTTATTATTGTTCTATTTTCTTTAGTTGCTACATTTTAGGATGCTTTTTTTGGGTAAATATTGTTTTCTCTGCAGTTCTATCTAGCTAAAATAGGCTGGATGAAGTCTGGAGGTGAAAATGATCAGACTGATGGTTCGAGGGGGGACATGGGAGAAAGGGAAGAGGGGGAAAGGAGGTGGTACTGACCAGCCCAGGGAGAAGGGAAAAACAAGTGGTTCAAAATCAGTGACAAGGTTGGTGTGAGTGATCTTATAGGGATTTATCAAGCGTAAGGTATCAGAGAGAAAATACTAAAACCCAAATGGAGGTTAAGCGGGACAAGAGGAAGTATAAGGAAATAGAGTATAAGGAAGTATAAGGAAATAGAGGAAAGAACTGGGAAGTAAAGGGCATTTATAGAGGATTAAATACAGGCATGTACATAGGTGCATATATTTAAATATTATGATGGGGAAATAGATCAATGTACATATATTTATAGGGTTAGTATTAGGGCATCAGATAGGCATTTGACCCCACTCAAGTATTTCCTCAGTGCAGGAACATTTCTATTAAGTTAGCATTCTATGTTGCTCCACCTTCTTGACACGATCACAGAAAACAAATGTGTGCATAAACAAAGGTGGTGAAGAAAGGTGATTGTGCCTGGCTATCAAAAGATATGGCATCTGAGGTCTTAAAGACTTGAAAGCAAACAAGCTGCCATTTAACTCAGAAGCAACAAAGTCCACATGGAAGAAGCACACCAGCTTGTACAACCACAAGGTGTCAAAGGGACTTGGTATCAGGCATCAAAGAATTGTATCAGGCATCAAAGAATTAAAAATTATATCATTATAAATGAGGCGGTGTGCAGATTGGGGACCCAAACCCATCAGTAAGTGAAACGACATCCTGTTGTGGAGGAGTTACAACGAGGAGATGAGCCAGTCAAGGTAGAGTGTAGTAAAAATGAAATATGCAACTTTCCTCTAGTTCTCAAATGCTTCACTCACTATCATGATCCCAATTCTACCAGACAATTCCAGCTGGACCACTGGAGTCAGAATCATGGGGGATTTAAGATAGATCACCCCTCGGGACTAGTGATGGGAGTGGTAATACTGGGAGGGTAGGGGGATGGTGGATAGAAAGGGGGAAATTGTACCATGCATCTACACATACCATCCTCTCTGGGGTATAAACAATGGTGAAGGGATATATTGGACAGTGAACGATATGAGAAAGTAATAACAATTTGTAAATTATTAATGGTTCAGGGGAGCGTGGGGAAAGGACGTGTGGGAAATTGGTACTGGGGCTTGTGGGGAAGGAGGATGTTTTGAGAGTGATGATGGCAACAAGTGTGCAAATGTGGCCTGCCTGCAATTGGTGTATATATGGATCTTGATGGGAGTTATATGAGACCCCAATAAAATGATTTATAAAAAAGACCCCAAACACTATATCTTTTGCCTTGTATTTAACTCTGAGCATTTCTCTCAGATACATTGATTGCTCACATGGGACCAGAAAAGGCATACCTTCCTGATGGTCCTTTTTTAGAACACTTACTCTGCCCGAATACTTATCATTGTGGCCTCCCTGCTCTCCCCCTCCTCACTTCCTATGGTCCCCAGGAATCATTGGTCTGGCCACTGTCTTCATAAGATTGCCTATCCTGCAAATCTTGTGTAGATGAGCACCAAAATAATAGCAATACTAATGCCTTATTCTTCTGCCGCTCTTCCACGGGCCTACAAGGTATGAAAGGAAGGACAGGTGTCTTTCAGCACAGGTGCATTCCACACCTGTTTGGGATGACTGGGTTCTGTCTGGCTCTTGCCAGACTACCTGATCCTTGAGAAAGGAATCATGTGTTGCGTGTTTTCCCTTATGCCCATGCGCTACTTGAATTTTCCTCAATGGACTCACGTTGTGCTGGACCTTTTCTGCTTGCTAACTTTACTCAGCATAATAAGCTCCAACTTTTTCATGAAGTGAGGTGTCTAACCATTTCATCACTATTCTTAAGGAATGTGTAGTATTCCATTGTGTGTGTGTACCAGAGTTGTTAAGTCAATTTTTCTATTGATGGAAATTAAGGCCGCTTCCTTTTTCTTTCTTTCTTCCTTTCTTTCTGTCTTTTTGGCGATTGTGAACGGTGTAGTAATGAACATTGGGGAGCAGATGTCTGCTCATGGTCTGTTTCTTATTTATTCTGGATATATGCCCAGAAGTGGAATTGCTGGGTCATATGGCAACTCAATTTCCATCTGCTTTAGGTACTACCAAATCGCTTTCCACAGTTGGAGTATGTATCTACAAGACCACCAGCAGTGAGTGAGAGTTCCTACCTCACCACACCCTCTCCAACATTTGCTGTTTTCTGTTTTGTTTTTAATTGGGCTAGCTTTGTAGGTGTTAGGTAGCATCTTATAGTTGCTTTGATTTTTTTCCTTCAAGCTTCCTTTTCAACAAATAATAAATGCATTGAACATATAATCCAAATATGATCTACTCTCATCATTTGCCTATTCCTAAAATCTACCTTCTCGTGCCAGAGTTACTAAATTCTGCTGCTAACCAGTGAGCTCTAAATGAATTTCACTTTGTCTTGTCTTCTCTAGATTTTTCTACAGGACTTTGTTCAATGTCATTTGGGTATGATTCCCTGCTGAGAATCCACTCGCTATATACAGAATAACAGTCTGTACTCTCCACAAACACCTTTGTTACCTTATTTCCTATTCCTTTTCCCCCCAAAAGACTTACATTAGTACTTTTCTGTCATTGTTGTTGTCAGTTATAATGAAGTTGATTTTAACTCAGGAGGACCTCATATATATGGTGTTCAACTGTTCCATAGGATTTTTAAGTTTGTGATCTTGAGGAAGCAGATCACAAAGTCCATCTCCCAAAGTGCCTATGAGTTGATTTGAATTGCCAAACTCAACCAGTACTTGAAAGTTAAATCATTTGCACCCAGACACACTAGTCTTTGAAATATTGACAGCACTTCTCTCCCTTGCTTTCAATTCTCTTCTTGACCTTCGCCTTTTCAAAGATGCTTTCCCCTTGATATACCACTGTTCAGTCCCCTTTCACCCGCCATTCCTTCTCACTTGGATTTAATTTTCTTTGTAGCACTTGTCTGTCTCTGGAAAGTGCTCTTTTATTACTTAATGGTTTATTTCTCCGTAGATTCTGACTATTTTATTTGCCACTAAAGCAACTCAAATTTTGTACGCGATACAAAATCTGTTGAATGAATTGATTAAATGAACCAAAAAGGCCATTAAAGCTTTCCCACAAGAGTTTGTTTCTGTAAATAATTCTGAAATAAATGACTCAAACTGTAGTATATTGTGAAATTCCTACAAGCATATGGCCCACTTCAAATCTCAGTAGCTATGTAATTTTACCAAGTTAACATTAGCTACCTGTACCTCTCATTTCTCATGAACTACATGGGATTCATGTTTGTAACACTATTTAACGATAATTCATGCTATGTACTTTCACATAGTGTTTGGTAGAGAGTAAATGCTAAAGAATTCTTCATCGTTAATATTTTTATAGTAGTATGGTGAAGCTGAACAAAAATTTCAAGAAAAGATCATTCAGTTTGCATCAGCCACAAGTAACACATCCACTGCCTTAGGCTCAATATCAATTCATACTGACTCTTCGGTAGCACATAGTAGAATTGCTCCCTAGAGTTTCTGAGGCTGCAAAACTACATAGACACAGGCTTTGTGGCCCTTCCCTCATAAAGGAGTAGATGGGTTCAAGCCAATGAGCTTCTGGATAACACCTGGATGCTTAACCCACTGCACTACCCAGACTCCCATGGCAGCTCCACAGGGGACAGAAAAGAAGACCAGGATGTGGATCCTATCCTCAAGAAAGTGAACATCAAGTTTTTAGAAATCAAATTGGAACTGTGTACAGAACAATGTAACCTTTGCCAGAATAACCAGCATTTTGTTATTTACTTATATGCACACTGTCTGCATCCTAAGAATATGTAATTACACAACTCAGAAAATTATTTAACTTGCTTTTTGATGTCTATTTATAAGTCAGATGAGTGAAAGCACTTGGAAGTATAAATGTAATATATATAATAAGTCAGCAAATTTGAAAGCTGGACATTTTTTCTTTTCTTAATAGCCAAAGTTTCCAGGAATAATACATTAAACTTATCTTGAGGCTGATTAAAACTGCTCTTAAGACAATGCGTATGTTTCAGAATAGGTTTCTTTGGATTTGACAGTTAATTGAAGAAAGATGACATTCTATGAAGCATAATGTCAGTGAAGGAGAATATAGAATTCTGAGTAAAGGCTGAGTAGATGGCAAGAGACATTCTCAGGAAGAATGGTCTTTCATTTGCTCTTAGATTTCTGTCCCTGTATAGTGTGGGACCCCTGATTTAGAGTTGGGATAAGGAAGCTGGTACTGCATCTCCATAAATAGTTTCCCACTGTAGCAGTTTACTCAAAATCAGGAGCATGCTCTACTTAAAGTGGGTAAGTGAGATCAAGCTAAGAAGAGGCACTTACTAGATCTTATTGAAAAGAAGAGGCAGGTTGGAGGCAGACGTGGGTTCAGAGTCATCTGAGAAAGAACTGTGAACAGAAATGCTGACTGAGCCCTGTAACAGTTGAATAGTCTACCTGCATACATCAAGACTAGGTAAGTGTATAGAGAAAGTTTAGGAGTGGCTCCCAGAGATGACAGGAGAGAGAACGAAAAGACACAATGCTTAGAAGGCACTGAGCTTCTGTTAAATGTGGTGAAAAAAAGTAGGGGGTGGTCAGTGATGTTGGTCACAACGCACTGAATATAGCTAGTGTCACTGAATCACAAGTGTGCACATTGCAAAAATGGTAAATGTTTTGCTTCCTCAGTAATCAACATACACACACACACACACACACACTCACACACACACACTGCCCTGGCTTCTGTTTTCTGGGAGGTCAGTGGCCCTTCAGAGCATGGAAAATAAAATGCCTCAGAGGCTGGCAAATACATTCATTCCGTAATAGTTCCATTACCCTCCTTCAAAGCATGTTCCAATTTGACACACAAAATGAGATTTTCCAGTATCATCATCCCCCAGTGGGATAGTTAATTTGCAGCAGTTATCTTTGCAAAGATCATATGCACAGAGCCACTGACACAAACCCTTAGCAACCGAGAAAGGAATACTTAATTCTGAGCTTCCAGTCTCATGCCCAAAGCCCAGCACAAGGCTGAACTATCTGAATTTTCTCAATCGTGGTTGCACTCCTTGAGATTTCCCTAGTCATGATCTAATAAATTACCTAGACAATATGTTTCTTTAAAACCTGATACTAGGTGATTATTACCAAATGGTCAAGGGAATGTAGGAAATGCATTTAAAAATTCAAATGCTGGTGCTAAATTTCCTATAACCGTGACCAGTTGAATGACCTTTTCATTGTTATATCGTTGCTAACTTTATTAATGTCCACTTAGCTAGTTTGTAATGTGGGAAGGAGTTTTTCTAGAGATAAATCAAAAGAATCATAAACTACTTGTCATGGCATTAGGGACTATCAATATATGATATTATACATAAATATAGAACCCAAATTTGTAGCCATCAAATATGCTTTTTGGTTTATGGAAAACATATGTGATATTAATATAATGGTAGATATATGTGTATTCAAATAAAAATTTAAACTTAAATTGTTTCTAATAATACTAGATTTTAATTTGGTTAAGGATATGGCATTCTCAATTGCATTTTAGAAAGTTGAACTAGCTTTAGAAGATTAAATTGTAGAAGGTGAAAAAATGAGGTAAAGGCTATCTATGCTTAGTTTACCTAAAAATTAAAGAGAACCCTTAAGGTTTCCTTAGATAAACAGTAAATAGCAAAAAATAAATAAAAACATCCATGCCAAACCCATGGTGATCAAGTCCATGCTAGCTCATAGTGGACAGAGCAGACTGCCATACAGGCTTTCTCAGGCTAAAATCTTTCCAGAAACAGCTGCCACATCTTTCATCCACTAAGGGCCCTGCGGTTTCAACAGCTGGCCTCTCATTTAACAGCTGAATCTTGAGTCATTGCACCAACCAAACTCCTTAAATTGAGACTTTATTGAAAAATTCAAAGGCTTTTATGTTACTTTCTCATTATCATACTGTGGCACTAAAACCTTACAAACTTATGGTGCTTCTTTGGTGGGAAACAAAGATTTCACCTACTACCATGAATTCAGTTCTGACTTATAGCTACTTACAGGATAGTGAAACGGTTCTTCTGAGTCTCTGAGACTTTCCAAATATCTGTGAGCAAACAGTCTCATCTTTCTCCATTGCTGGGACTGGTGGGTTCAAACTGCTGACTATGCGGTACCAGGGCTCCTTGAAAAGCTGAAGCACATCCTCTGCTCATTCACCTGCTGCTCCCGTCTTCCTGGCACGGGAAATTTGGGGGACATGCACTCTTTAAAGTCAATGCCAATATCTTTGAGTGAAAAATGGACATACTTGAGTGAAAAATTAAAAAAAAAATTGGAGACTTCTAAATTTAGAGATATCACTGAGAGTTGATCACTTGCTTTGATATGACAATGTATTATGGAATCAGAGAGACGGCATTACCAAAATAAGAAAAGAATAATTAGTTGAATTAGACATAATCAAAATAAACTTATGATCCTTTCTTACATTGGGGGGGGGGGGAGTAAATCTCTTAGTAAGAGATACAAGTAAAACGAGACTTGGAATTTCTAATGCCCAAGCAAGCATGTATCAGCATGTATCAGCACCCTGATCTCAACTTGTGGCTGTTCTCCACTGAAATATATGTTGTATTCTGGATTAAAAAAAATGGATTCATTGAAAAAGTAGAGAAACTCCTGGATCTCAAGATGCCTTGTTTTCAGAGTAAGTACACATTCAGAGTAATCACCAGCGACTCTCACTTGCCATCACGTCCATCCTGGTTCACAGAAGCCTGAAAGGACAAGTAGAAGTGCCCTGCCAATGTCCAACACTGTAGCTGCTTACAGGAGTTGAAAGGCCCGTTTCTCTCCCATGGAGCAGCCAATGGTTTCTATCTGCGGATCAAGTGGGTGACGGCCAGTTGCGTAACCAGGATGCCACCAGGGCTCCTTTAGAGCAGGAGAAAGCCTCCTCTTTTCCCTCCCAGATGACGGTGGTTTCAGACTGCTGATCTTATGGGTATTAGCCCAACATGTTAGGAATGTAAACATCAGTCTGAGTAGAAAGCTATTATTGGACAATGTATAGTGATTCAAGAATTTAAAATGAAAGCACTATTACACATAATTAGAACCAACTGAGTATGTGCCGCTACAAAGCAATATTCAAAGAGAACAATTATATGTATATTAAAAAGAAAAGGCTTCATAACTAAGAAATGTTAGCTCACTGGAATTGATTTCTCTAAGAGTAGGAGCTTTTGAAATATTTTATTTTAAAAAAGGAGTATGAACCATTTTGTTTATATAAATATTTTGATGTCAGTATCTTTATATCTAAGTGGCTCATACTCATTTTTTAATAGAATGTGCAGGTTGCATGATGGTTACACATTAGTTTGTGATCTACAAGTTTGTCATTGAGAAGCCCCCAGTGCCTCTGCTGAAGATAAAGCACAACTTTCTACCTAAAGAGTCACAGTCCAAACCGATGGATTCTGGGTTCCCATCTCACTTTAGTTACAATCCAAAACAGCTATTTCTTATAATATGGCCCCGCTGGTTACTCACCTCCATGAAATGTTCACTGAAAATAAGGGTGCTACAGCAAAGTGTGGGGAAGAAAGCAGATGGTGCCTGGCTATCAATCAGCACACTGTCTGGGCTTATCGTCAAATGAGTAGCCATCTAAGTGAGGAGTCAACTAAATCCACATGGAAGAAGCACACCACTTTGTGTTATCCAAATATGACAATAACAAAATCCAAATAAGCCGAAAAGTATCAGAGTTTAAATTGAGAACCCAATTTGTGAAACACTATGAAGGACAGTGAGAACCCAAAACCCATCTACGGAACATCTAGTCAAATTAAGCCACTGACAGACCCCTTTAGGCACCATCAAGGGTCTCAAACAACTTTGTTATCAGATAGAGATCATTGCAAACTTGATTATTCTGGATTGAACTTGATACTTGGTCAGTTGACCAAGTATTTGTTCTAGGTGAAAGTATTTCTTGTTCCATGACAAAAATTTCTTCTCTGGCTTTTAAAATATTGATGGTCTTTTTTTTTTCTTACTCATTATTTGAATTATTATCTTCATATTATTATAAATTGTTTTATCCTTACCACTTTATTTTTATTGTGGATTTCCCATGTGTGAAGCACTAAGGAATAGGTCCATAGAGATAATAACTGATGTGAGGACTTATTAGGGAAGATATAAGTGGAATGGAGGGAGACAGGGTGGGTGAAAAGTTCTGGGGAACAAAAAATGAATGTGAGAGGAGGGAGCACTAGAACTGATTGTGGCTACTCAACTCATTTTAAGAGTGATGTAACCATGGAAGTATATGATATGTGAATACTCTATCAAAAGAACCATGGGGTCAGGAAGAAACCAAACTTGACCAATGGTTATCATATATGAAGGGGAAAGAGTTGTTACATAGGATGCATTATGTTTTTTTCAATGGTGGTAGAATAACTCATAAAAATATATCAATGGTGGATGTAGAGCACACAGAGTATCATCAATGACAGTGAATTATACAAGTAGAAGTTGTGGAATTAAAGATATTCTGTTGTGTACATTTTCGCCACAATTAAAGATAAGTAATAAGAATCACATGAATAATAATGAGTATAAGTAACAAAATGTTCTAGAATTCAATACAATGACAACTGTACAACTCTTCTTGATATGACTGAATTGTATGACATGTGGAAAAAGTGGTAATAAAACTGTTAAAAAATTCTCAGAAACTCACAGGGATAATTGCACCTTGTTTTATAGGGAATCTATGAGTCAGGGTTGATTCCATGACAGTGACATTGTTTGTTTTCACTTATTTGACACAAAGTTCCCTCTTTCACAATTCCATTGTGTGTGAGAGAGAGAGAGTGAGAGGGTGTTAAAAACATTTGTAGCACAGTGATTTTCTGCCTAAGATTTACTGATGAGTTAATTCTACAAGTAGATTGCATATTATGTTAGGACTAGAAACCATATATAGACCTCAGGAGAGCCTGAAGCCAAGGTTGGTCAGAGGATGGTACACTTGGGAAATTAATACTCTTCACTCAATCCCACAGTAACACTCAAGAATGTTCTAGGGTAATTACCAGCTACTTACACCTGGAGAGCAGACAGGCCAATAGATAGGTCTCAAGATACCAGTAGAGGTCAGAGGAATATAAAAATATTTTAAACATTCTTAGATAACTAATGTGGATGTATACTCTTTTTCATGTTGCTGTAGGCCATGTAAAGCTTCTGGTGCCTTGAGAAGAAGGAAGAAACAAGGACTATCAAACAAGGCTCATCAACTTGTAATCTTCAAGAGAGAAACTTCCTGGGAAAGTTGAACTGTTTTCCCTTTGGGTTAGTCCATTGTAACAGAGTTAGAATTTTGAAATCCTTGGGAGATGCAACTGATTAACCAGGTCCAGGCTAAAGGTTTCAATCCACCCAGAGATACCCAGGAGAAAATATCTGCTGATCAACTCAATGGCAAATGTTTTTTGTTGTTTGCTTTTTTTTTTTCATTCTGAAAGAAACTTGCATTCTTCTCTGCATCTATTTATAAACCATTGAATTAGTAGATTCATGATTTTGCTGCCCAAATACACAGTTATTTCAATTATGATATCTAATATTTTAACCAATAGGCAATGCCAATATGGTACAGCAATACCATGATGTCAAGGACTGGGGAGCTTTCTACCTTTCCATTCTGCCAACTTATTCCTTAGGTGCTCTTTCCCATCATGCCCTCTAGATAATGGTGTGATTTCCAAGCAGAGGTAGGATTTTGACCACTTTTCCTAAGATGGAAAAAACATCATTCCAGAGACCATCCAGGGAGGTCATAAAAGTTTATGGCTATTTTTTCATTCTCTTTTATTTGGATACTTAAGAGAAAGGGGTGAAACTACAACTAGCTAACTGGCAATTTCATATATTATAAAACCTATCTTGCCTTTACCAGTGCCTGATATGATTAAATGTTTTGTTCCTGATGGGTTTCAAGTGGGAAAATATTGGAAAACAATGTAGAAGCCAATAAGGAGTGACAGAAAATGTGTATGTCATTATTATTCTCTGCTTTCCAGACTTAGTTTAGACCTCAGTGAGGCAAAGTATAATTCTATCCATTTTTTATCACCTATGTTACTAACAGAGATTTTTACAAACATTTATCACTTTTTCAAATTACTTAATTTACCTCTGATGGCTTCCAATTTATTTTGCATTTTTTCTTTTTCCATAACCCTAACCCTAATTCCAATTTTTAAAAAATAACTTAAAAGTCTTATTTTTCCTCCTTTCCAAGTTAAAAGTATCATATTAACCAGTCATCCAAACTGGAAACTTTCTTTAACTTCCACAGTGCCTTGCTGCCTTAACAATCTTTCCTCCACTCTTACTCATTCTGCGTCTAAAATGCCTCTACAACCTTCACAGACACGGTTAAGTTCATTATCATTCTTTACTTGAATTAGTTCAAGAGACATCTAATTTGTCTTGTTCCTTCTAGTCTCCATTTTTAAAGCAACCCTCCACCTTGCTTATTAGAATGTGTTTTAGTCTAATAATGAATAATAAATAGGCTTCCTTTACAGAAGACCAGTGAAAGAAGGGGAATGTTTTCTGTGTGGGTGTCACCAAGAGATTCTGACCTACAGTAACTTGACCTGCAGAGGAATTAAACATGGCCTTATGAAGCATTGTTTTCTTCATCACTCCTCTTTGGAAGCCCATAGTTGCAGCACGAGGGCAATCTGTCAGCGAGAGACTTCTTTGCCTTTGATAATCTACTACTTTACCAAGCAGGAGACTCTTCTCCACAAATAAGTGTCTCCTGATAACATGGCCAAAGCATGGGAGATAAGCTTTGACATCCTTGTTTCTAAAGATCTTCGGGTTGTACTTCTTCTACCAAAGCTATGTTCATTCTTCTGGGCATTCATGACTACGAATGGAAACCCATACTCACCAGCCTGGAATCAACTCCAACTCACAGCCGCACTCTAGAAGAGAGTAGATCTTTCCTTTTGGATTTCCGAAATTTCAAATATTTACAGTAGCGCAAAATTTATTTTCTCTCCTGCAGTGACTGAGGAGTTTGGGTTTTTTGACCCTGTGATTAACAGACCAATCTAGAGTCTACCGTTCCACCTGGGCTCCTCAGTCCAGAAGTCATCACATGATATCCATCTCAAAACAATCTATTGTAACTAAGGTAGTGTGTCAGTTACATAATATGCCATCAACTTTCAAAGGGATAAATTCGAGCCTGTCAATCATGTCACAAGTTGATAACCCTCTTTGGAGGCGTAACAGAGATCAATAGCTCACGAGAGATCAGGGTCAATGAGTCTGCAAAATCCAGGTACACTCACTCCTTACGAGACATTCCTGCTGACAAGGCACATGGAGTTACACTACCTCCCTAGAGCTGGAGGAGCTATGTAGAGACCCCTGACAGTGTTGAGATGTTTCCACTGCCACTGTATCCACAAGACGTCCACCCACTGCCCTGTGATCTTCCTGTATTTGGGGTCATTGAATGTGTTGTGTGAGTTCAGAGAGGAAGTTATAGATTAGTATTGAACATATGAGTTAATATCAGACATAGGGCCTTGATCTGCACTGGACTGGGATGTTTTCTCAATATGCAATTGCTCTTTTAAAGAAAACTCTTTCTTGCACACATGAGTGTCTCTAAATGTGTTTCTCTAGTCAACCCAGACTAACACAGGTAAACAATGTGGAGGAACCAGCTATAATATAGTAACACAGGGAGCAGATATAAAGTCGTATCCCAGGTTATTGATATATCTTATATTTCCCCCAGATTTGTCTCAGCATTATTAATCACTGTGTTTCATAAATATATAACCTGAGGAACTTTTTTTTCTCAAGTGTGAAGTGTCCAGTTTTCTAATTTTCAGTACTCCAAATAACCTTTATTTTTCATGACATAATCTTTACATATTTAAAGAGCAACATTTCTACTAGGTGACACAGACAATAACTTAAAATATCATCAGACAGTTATTCTCTTTGCCAAACTGATCTCAGGCTAACTTGCTATTCTTTTCCTTCTCATAGTAAACCTGCAATGTTCTGACTGCAATGATCTCTTTATTACTGCCCTAATACTCCAGAGAAATGGTTCTTCTCTCTACATATGCTTATATTATTCTCTTCTCTTAGAAAGTACTTTCATTGCAGCTGTGATTGACCTAATCCTACATATCCCAGGAGAGCTAGCTATAATAGGAAGTCTTTGCTGAAGAGCCACATATAATTAATTTTACCTTTCCAAACCTATCAGTATATTTTACTCATTTCTTGACATAACTCTTAGATCTGAATCACCAAGAATACTGAAAGAATGCCCAGAGATTGTCCTTGGAATATTTTTAATGCAAACTGAAAATATCCTAGGATTAAGAAATTACTAATATTAGGAATTGGCATATCATAATTCATTTTCTCTAGAGTTAATGAGTCTGTTAAATCCAGTGACATTTCAAGAAAAAGGATGCTGAGATTCCTGGTACCTACTTAATATCAAAGAAGAGGAATACATATAATGAAAGGCAAGGAGGCTAATGAATAGAATCATCTGGAGTAAAAGCATATTAGCTTAAGGTAAAACAGAAAGAGAAGTATTTTATCCTATGTTGATATATAATTACAGAAACATTATTAAATTAAAATATCAAAATATGAAGCTATTATATCTAAAAAATGCCCCCCTTTCAGGTTCACACACTTCTGAAGGCCATGCTTCCATCTCTCTCCTTCCTGAGGAGTTCTCTGGTCTTCAATTTACACTGTGTAGAACAGAATTTGCACCCTCAAGGAACTAAAACTCAGTTCCTTTTCAATGTTTTTTAAGGTTAGGGAATAAAACGGTGTCTTAAAGACCAAGATCAGAATGTAGGGTTGATGGGTTAAGTTTTCCAATGAAATTTATCATAGAAAACCCGTTGATAGTGTTGAAGGAGGGATAAGAGCATTGCCAAGATATTCAAAGATTATCAAATTATTCATTCCTGGGTGCAACTCTCTTGACCGTTTTCTCACCAATGAAACTTTCATTTCCTTAAAGTGTTATCAAAACAAACTGCAATGATACTCCTACATCCTTTGATAAAACCTTCCAGAAACCATAATCTTCTGAGTGAACTCTTTGCCTCAAATTTACCTGGCTCAGCGAAGACTCTCAGAAAGCACTGCTTTCAATGGGACCGTTATTTAAAGGTACCGTACCATGATTGCTATAGTTGCTAGGTACTATCAAATGTGTCCAACTCATCACGACCCTGTGTAAAACACAACAAAATACCACTCGGTTCTGAACCATCCTCACAACTGCTTTGTTTGAGCCCATTGTTGTATTCACTGTGTTAACTCAACCCTTCAGCGACCAATCTCTTTTCTGTTGTTGTTGCCTATTCACTTTAGCAAGTATGGTTTCCTTCTCACAGTGACTGGTATCTCCTGATAACATGTCTGAATTAGGTGGGCAACATCTCACTCTCCTTGCCTCAAAGAAGCATTCTGGCATGCTTCTTAGGCTAGAAAGACTATGTAAAAAATATCGAAAGAATATGAAAGGAATACACAGAGTCAGTGAACCAAAAAGAGCTAGCTAGCATCTCATTGTGCTGAAGGAAGATATTTGAGTTGACCTGAAAGCATTAACTCAAAAGGAGGCTTCAGGAATTAATGAAATACCAATTTAAATATTTTAACAAACTGATTAAGCACTGGAAATATTTACTCACCTATGCCAAGCAATTGGGAAGAAGGTTACTTAGCCATTTGAACGGATAAGATGCATATTTTTACCCATTCCAAAGAAAGATGATCCAACAAATTGCACATATTATAAAACAATATTATTGATGACACATGCAAGCAACATTTTGTTGATGATCATCCAAGAACAGTTGCATCAGTGGATAAAGGAAACTTTCAGAAGCTCATGCTGGATGCAGAAAAGAACTTAGAACAAGGAATATATTCTTGCTGATGTCATATGGATATTGGGTCAAAGCAGTCTGGAGATCAAAAGACAGATTTTGTTTCCAAAATCTAACAAAGGAAACCAGCCTCTGATATATACATTATGCCAATAGTTTGTCTCCATGAGAGAGGTAGTCAAATCTCTCTTCTTCAATTGGGAAATATCACCAGACTTTCCAGAATTCTCAGGAGAAAACCATGCCCACACAGAGGTCTCATTGGCCATCTCCAGGTTGACAGACTAGACTCCACCCCTAGACTCTCAATCATGAAATTGACACACAAGTACATGACTTTCATATATATATATATATATATATATATATTATAATTTCTATAGTGATTAAAAAAGAACAGGCTATTGTGGCACTGTTGGGCAAAGTAAGAAACAGCTTTAGCAGCAGTTCTCAACCTGTGGGTCATGACTCCCTTGGGGGTCCAACAATCCTTTCACATGGTTCACCCAATTCATAAAAGTAGCAAAATTACAGTTATAAAGTAACAATGAAAATAAATTTATGGTTTGGGGGGGGGTCACCAAAAAATGAAGAACTGTATTAAAGGGTTATGGCATTAGGAAGCTTGAGAACCACTGAACTAGAGCATTACATGACTCTGATTAAAGTACATGACTGATCTCTGATATGAAAACTGCAGAAGGCTTAGATAATTTGTTTTTTTCCAACTCTCCATCCAATATCAAACAACATTCACTAGTGGGCATGAAGCAGTAAAGAGAGAGATAGTGCATGGAGGTTACCTCCAATCTATCACACCCTATTTTTTAAGTTAAAAATTATATAGATTGACACTTCTGTTGTAAACTTATTTTTAAAAAAGACTTAGAAGGCAGCTACAGTAGAATAAAAATATGCTTTTTGCTTTGCTTCACAAAGAAAACTCCACTATTATTTCATGATATTAAATAAAGAGCCCAAATGCTAAATTTTTTCTACCAGACATGGTTGATTTAGTCCCATTCTGGTTATCCCGAGTGTGTGTCCATGTATAATTTGGCAGGTCAGACAAGAAAACAAGAAGCTCAGAGTGATAAAAAGAATATTCTGGCCTTTTCAGCTTAGTCCAAACTTTAAGGCATAATAAGCATCATTAAACTGTCAACATATGTCTACACTCATTTGTGAAATGCAGTAATAAAATGAGCATGGTAATAAATATAAAATAGGAAGATAAGTTAAAATAACATATTTATAACTTAAGAAACATTAATAATACAGGGTTAAGTAGAACAAAATATTTACATGGTGTAAAATGTAACTTTTTAAAATAGAAAAATGTCAAATTTGCTAGAATATTGTTAGACTATAAAATCAGAACTGTCATATAAATTTGGAAATGCTTCTGTAAGTATTCCAAAACAAACTACAGATCTAGATCCCCAGTTAGTGATGGCTAGGAACAATAAAAAAATTAAAGAATTGTAATATTTGCATTCTCAATCTTTTCTATCAAGGAGATAGCATTTTTCTCCTTATCTGTATAGATACTCTAAGCATTGTAGCCCACAAGACATGCTCTTAATCTATAAGTAACCTAAAGTTTATACCTTATGGGTAACAAGTCTCTCAATTCTGGGTATCAAAATACATCAACTGAAGAAGACTGGCAAGGCCCTTTGCCTGTTTGGGGATTCTACTTATCTGGTCAGAGAAGAGTGTGCCTCTACTATATTTTGAAATGCGTCCATGGAGAGTCGTAACCCTGGGAATTTTCTGGCTCTCCAATCACCTGCCAAGGACTTAATTTTATAAAGAAGTTTTTATACAATTTATAAAATTGTATAAGTTTTATAAAAATATTATTAAGACACCTTCATTTTATAAGGAAGAGACAAAAATGTTAAAGACAATGAGTCCATGACTCAGATCCATACATTCGAACTCGTCACCTGTGGCTTAGGTTGAGACTTTTCAATGCATCCTCTGCTCTCTCACACCACTCCTCACTGCTCAGCAGGTGCCCTTCAGCTTTGCGGGCCCAAACAAATGGCTCCACAGAGTACTGTGGAACAGTCTGCGAGCATCTCTGCTCTTCAGATGTTGTGTTTCCGTGCCCTGCCAGCTGTGGAGGCAGACACAATGTTCAGGGTCATTCACATGATAAAACAGTTAACAACTACTTCAAGGGCCAAGAGGAAGCTGGCTAATTAAAGTGACATCTAACAAACCATTTTCTATCAAAACAAGACTCCCTGCTGCCAGAGGAAAAGTTCTAAGATAGTCACCTTTCTTCAAGTTAGACTTTCCTTTAATTACTTCTTTGATGGTTATTACCTCACTTCAGAAGTACTTGTAACAATTTAGTATAGTAAAGTGATTGGCTAAGGGCAGGAGCTCTGTAAAGAGAAGACCTTAGTTCAAACCAAGTCAAAAACAACCCACTTCCCAACCTGCTAAACTTCAAACAACTTTTTCAAGCCACTTAATGCTCAGTTTCTTTTTATTGTTGCTGTTTAATCTTGTTTTGTTTAATCTCTGAGAGATAATTATGTCTGCTCCTTTGGGATGATCTAACATTTTAAAAAAATCCATGTGGAATGTTTAGCATCTTTCCTAAAATAAAATCTTTAAAATGGTCAATTATTTTTATTACTCTTAGTTATCCAAAAGATTCCAGTTCTTTAAATATACTCGATGTCAAACTTTTATCATCAGCAAATATTAACACAATGTCTACCCCACACCAAGAATTCTCTCAGGCTAAGGGAAATCCCCCTTGGGTAAATAAAAAGCTGCCCTTGGAGATATTTAAAGGGTAGTCCTGGTGCAATAGGTAAGCAACGTGACTCTTAACTAAAAGTTGATGGTTTGAATCTACTAAATATTCCACAGGAGAAAGGGGTGGCGCTTTATGTTTCGATCATTTACTGCCTCGAAAACCCTATGGGTCAGCTGTCCTCTGTCTTCTAGATTCTGAATTGACTCAAAAAATGGTGCAATGCATTAGGTTTCCATATTGCAGTCGTTCTGGGTTCTACCTGTCTGCCTGGTGTCCTATCCAATGTCTCAAAGAACATTTTTTCCCCTCAATATCAAGGAACCCACTATGCTAACAAAAAAGAAGATATTACGTATTTACTTGGTCACACACATGAACACATACAATGGAAAAGTTCATATTTAAAATAAAACATGGAATAATTTATATAAGGTGACTTCAAAAAGTTGACGGAAAAAACATTATCTTTCGATTTCATTTCCCCCGAATTTGTTAAATGTCTTTTTTTGTATTATGTAAAAAATTGATATAAAATTATAATTACTAATCAATCACTTGGTACTTTATGTATTCAGCCATAATTTTACGCAATTTTTCCTTGGTGGAAGTTACTGGCAATAATCTTGTCTCTCTTTTCATTGCTCAGTCCCTTTTGCAGTTGGCTGGATGCATTTCTCTGACCACAAAAAATACCTGCATCCACTCAACCCCCATAAGACCCAATTAATTTTCATAGATATATATAGATAGATATAGATATAAAGAACTTATATCAATGCAAAAAGAATAAAGATCACTAGTACAAACAGAAATGTAGTGAAAATTCACAATGGGAAGTAAAACTAGATAACCTGTAGTTATTTAGAGGATAGTAAGATCTCAAGAGATGCTTAAAAGGCAATAAAAATCTTATGTAAAAAGAATAAAATTAGGTTTTTCTTAGACTGGTTGGTCAATAAGTTTATCAAGCATCATTGATGTGCACTGAGTTAGTACTATTCAACAAACCCATAGAGATGGTTCCTGGCACTTAATGCTGTAACAGATGTTACACCTTTCTGCATATGCATTAATGTAAGCTGATAAATGCTTGTAGGAAATCAGTTTTATAAAGTAGTATACTCACAGAAGGTCTTCCAATATTGCAATGTTCATTTAGGATCTCATGCCATTAATAAATAAACCATGATTTGTCTATGCATTTTGTGAATATGCAATATCCTCTTCTTTAAGGTAAGAAAAAGCTTAGCAATCTTCTGGACTCAAAAATGTATACATTGACTTGGTAAAAATTTTTAAAAATATTTCCAAACTGAAGTATTCCCTTAAAAACTAGTTCTGCCTTCTGTCATTCTTCAGCTGATAATGCACACAAGAAAAAACTCCTCTCCCAAAAAGAAGATTGCCATTTATGTTCCTATCTTTACCTCTCCTGAAAGGAGACAGATCTGTTTACAGGCATCTCTTTTAAGGAGCATTCTGATGTGCTGTGGAAGGAATTATGAAAGAAGGAAATTGATCTGATCTAATTTGATGCAATATGAGCCAAGTGGTTTATTATAGACAAATTCCCTCCACTGTGAATTGCTGCTCACTGAAGGAAGTTTCATATAAATGATTACATGTATGGGGATCTATAAAATCTGTCAGGTATAGCCACCTCTATATTAATTTTCTTTTTCCATAAATAGTCTTTCATACCTTTCTAAGCAGGTGCATCCAGAAGCCACTCACAAGAATATTCCTATAGGTGTGTGATGAAGTAAAGTACCAATATCTAGAGATTGGAGGGAGTGTAACAGGCCAAACTTTACAAGATATCAATCATAGAAACCTATCAATCTTCTTTTAATCTACAGACTGATCTCCCATATGTCTCAGTGAAATTGTATAAAAAGATGAGAAAAGTGAGAACAGTTCTGGCCCCAAATATAACTTCTTTATTCCTTAGCCATTTGGACTTGAATTAATAAGTTGTCACCTGCAAAGAATTAGAAAGACTGTGTACATATTTATGCATTTCAGTTGAAAATTTGGGGCACATACAGTCACAACAATGTGACAGAGGGTGAGCTATGTGCCAGTAACAGGCAGGAAAAGTGTACAATGTTCAGAGAAAACATTTTAAAACTTTCAATAATTTGGCATTGCCAGGACTTTTAACTGTATTTCACAAAGATGTTCACCCTCAATAGATTACATATTCCAAATAAAAACAAGAACCACATCAAAAAAATGAAATGAAAACTTGGTCCTTCATCAGTCTAAAATTTAAAAATTGAACAAATGGGTCCTACCAATGTCCGGTCAAGGGTAAAAGTCAAAAGGAAGGCTCAGTAAGATGGCTTGTTTTTCTCCAAGATTTGCTTTAACACCCATTATGCGAATGATATTCTGAGTTAAATTTATGAGTTTTTTTTAATGCCTAAGGAAATCTGGATAAGGGTCCTTCTAAACAGTATAACTTTCCTTAAACCCAACAAGAAAGCTTCTGTTATAGGTCTATGCCTAAGGATCCCTGTACTGTGTTAACCTCTTCTTTAAAAAATGCCTAAGACTTGATTTAGCCAGGCTGGGTAGCAGGGTCTTACTGGAAACATGCCCCATGCCCCAATCACAGGAAGATCCTCCTTGGAGTTTTCTGCCACTGAGTACATCGTCCCCTTCAGATAGCTTCCTCATCCTCCTCACGCAGCCCCTTCTCATCCCCCAGGCAAGTGGTGACTCAGATATCCCTGGGAGCTATGGGTCGTTTTTGAGATCAAACCCTTGTTTTGGAGGGCACCCTGGAAAGCCAATTGCTTTTAATAGCTCTCGTCCAAATGCTGCTGACATTGGATATCTCAAAGCATTTCCATAGAGAGAGGTTTGGAGTTTCTTTGCTGAGCTTTTAGCCTGATTTACAACTGAGTAGTAGATGGCAGTTTAGTCCCTCCCCTAATGAGATCCCTTTACTTGCCTTACACTTACCCCTGAGGAACTGTCTCAGAATCTGGTCCTCTGCTGCCCCCTAAGGGCCGCTTCTCACTTTAACCACTGGACTAGCACCTCAGTATTCAAGACAAGGAAGAATCCACGTTCTCTTGGCTTAGTGCCCTGTACAGAGCACTTCCAGGTGTGATTACAACAGTTCCCAAAGGATGCTTTTGAAGCAATGACTCTGCCACCAAGCTGAAGTTCTCCTTTCATGAGTTTCTCTTGTGAAACTCACTCACTCCCCACTAATGCCAGTACCTTAAAGACACTATTACATGTCTCTTTAAGTTGGCCCTGACTCATAGCAAAGCTGTGCGCAAGACAACAATAGAAAAGCATGTCATCCCAATCGTTCCTATGTTGGTGTCAACTCTTCAGCTTATGTGACAGTGCATCTCCTTGAGTCTTTTGCTGTCTTTTATACGGAACAGCAGCCCAGACTGCAGGCTAGACTATTGGATCTTCCTCCACATATGTTTAAGTCCTCTTGTCTTTCAGCGACCAAGGTTATGTCATTTTCATATTGCAGGTCATTAATGAGCTTTCTCTAACAGTGTTGCATCCGTCTACATATAGTCTACTTCTTCAGATTATTTGTTCAGCACACAGGGGAAATTAAGCACAAGGTGAAGGAATACACCTTTGATGGCCATCGTTCCTGATTTCCAGCCATGCAGTGGTCCTTTGTCCTGTTTGAACGACTGCTTGCTTCCTGTTCTATGCCTACATTCTACATGGGCACAGCTAGTT
Organism: Nesogale talazaci; assembly: GCA_004026705.1. Lineage (NCBI taxonomy): Eukaryota > Metazoa > Chordata > Mammalia > Afrosoricida > Tenrecidae > Nesogale > Nesogale talazaci. The sequence goes on from PVJH01004027.1 coordinate 54,158, forward strand.
TTCCGGAATTCCAACTCCCTGCAAGGTCACCTATAACTTTCTATGACACACACAGTCATCACATGCCTTTCATCCATAAAAACAAAGCAAGTATCTTTATGGTATTCTGCTTTGAGTCAAGATTTTTCTATGCCAGCAATCATATCCATGCCCTCTTCTGAATCTCGTATGAGTTTGTCACAGTCCCTGTCCATAGATGAATATGATTATTTTGAATTATCTTCAGCAAAATTACAATTGCATGTGATATTAATGATCTTGCTCAATAGCTTCTCTATTATATGAAGTCAGCTATGCATGGAATGGGCGCAGATGTGGAATGCTTCTAGTCAGTTGGCCAGGTAATTGTCTTCTATTCCACCATTGGATTTGTTTGCTGAATTATCTCACTGGTATTTTGTCAATTTCTGGAGTATTGTTTTTGTCGATGACAAAGCATTGCAGCACAGCTTAGACTCTTTTCTGTAATAGTGTGGTCCTTGATTTTGTGCTCTCTCCTGACAAGACTGAATGTCAATCGAATATTTCCGGTACAGTGATTCTATGGCTGCTATCGGCATTTCTCATTGTTTTGTCCATAGAATCCTTCAATATTTCCACTCAAGGCTTGATTTTGCTTGATTGTTTGTTTTTTGTGAGATCATTTCACATGAGTAATGCTGGTCATGGTTTTTGACCCAAATCTTTGAAAATTTCTTTGTAGTGACCTTTTGCTTTCTTTACCTATATGTCTATTATATCATCCCACTTCTTGTCTGGTCTCTGATTATCAGAGGTCAAGACATCAAGTCAGTTCTTGAGATGTGTTATGCAGGGGTTCTCAAACTTTTTAAACAGGGGGTCACTTCACTGTCCCTCAGACTGTTGGAAGGCCTGATTCTAGTTAAAAACAAAACAAAACAAACTATGAAAAAATTCACTGTGGATCCAGGACGAGTCGACTGCTGAGCAGGACAGCAGCTGCGGCAAAAACACCTGGCAGGCTAGATAAATGTCCTCAGTGGGCTGCATGTGGCCCACGGGTTATGGTTTAAGGACCCCTCTTAAAGGTTCTTCTTTGTCTCTTGTGGAATTTTTTTCATTTTGCTTAGTTCCACCTCAATTTTCATATGAGCAATGAATTGTGCTTAACAAAGTATTTTGAATAAATTGCCATCCTTTAAAAATAACCCAAGAATGGGCTGAGCCTTTATGGCATAGTGGTTGTGCGTGGGACTGCGACCCACTGGGATGGAGGTTCAGCTCCAGCAACAGCTCCACAGGAGCAAAGGCTGGGCCTCCTACTCCCACCACCAGAGGGCAGTGATGCCCAAAAAACAAAACAAAACAAAATAACCCAAGAACATATTATAAGGAAAAATAAATCATTGTGTGGCTTGGGAGAAAGACTGTCGGGATAGAGGAAAATGACTGCAGTCTGGTGATATGAAGGAGGCAGAAAAGCAGCCATGACCAAGAAGCTAACAGAAAAACTAAGGACAATTAAGTTTCTGGTTTGGATCTTTGCCTGCTTAATTGTCTCAATTAACTGAGGTAAGTAGAACACAGGTTAGTCACATTAAACATTCATCATGAACTAAAAAAAGACAAATCAAACTTGATCAAAATTTCATCCTTTCAAAGAGATTGTTAAGAAAAGGATCATTGCCTAGAGGCATGGCAGGGGAGGCTAGTGGTAACAGGAAGCTAACAACAACAAATATGAAAAGGAAATCTAAACGTTAATGGTGATTGCACAAATGAAATTCTTCTTGACATGATTAAAGTGTATAAAAGGTATAAAAGTGTATAAAATATGCAAATAAAAGTATCAAAAAGAGAAAATGATAAAAGTCAACCAGAAAATGGGAACACATATACACATATATTCATATATATCTGAAAACCGAATTCCTTCTGAAATACATACATTTTAATTCAATTAGATGAGCAAATAAAATGGGCAATGATTTCAACAGATCCTTCAGCAATACACATATCCACCCATATGCATACATATGCCAATGGTAAGTCATAAGGTCTTGATGCAAAATCATAGAAATCTTTATTAAACAAAAAACATCAAAATATAAAGCCACCATGTGCCTGCATCTCTAATCCTCGCCCCAGTGAAGTCTGCATTCTTCTATTAATACCACAAGAGTTCAGCAGTTTGGGTAAACCATGTCCTTTTGGAACAATATTCTTTAAGTTTGGGGAACTTTAAAATTTCTAAGGGTGTATGACCAGGGCTCTAGAAGTCTTGGATACCCTAAAAAAAATAAGCAGGTGCATTATGTGCCTTCATGCTAACTTTCTTCACTAGAAGTCTAATGTGCTATCCATTGCGCCACAAAGCCTCTTCCTTTGTGCTAATTTTAACTTTTTTCTCACCAATGAAGTTTTTCAACTATCTTAAATATTCTATATAATAAGTTCCCATAATTGCCATATGTCCATCAAGAATATCTGTCAATATTATGCTTTAACCCAAGTAAATTGTCACTCTGACCTTCTGTGCTGAACTCTCCATATTGACTTTGCCTGGTCCAGCAGATTCTCTCAAAGGCCACTTTTTTTAATGGACCATTTTTAAGAAATCTTAATGCAACTAAGAAAAGCATATATTGGGAAATTGCCTGCAACCATTCACTGATCAGAGACATAGTTAAAGGGTATTGTTTCAGAAAGATTCATGCATGTATGAACTGGGAAATTCATAACAGTACTTTAGGCCTGGAGTGTGTGTGTATATGTGTGTGTGTGTATCCACCTCAATCAGCCCATGAAAATATGGTAAGCATCATTAGTCATTTGAGAACATCAAAATGACAATGAAATAACTCTACACACCCCTGAAAATGACAAAAACAAAAAACAAAAAACAAAAAACCTGACAATATCCAGTCTGGGTAAGGCCTTGTATAACTGAATATTTCATTGGAAACTCTGCAGTTTGTTGCCAAGTTAACATAGAACTCAACAAGTCAGTGTTCTCCCAAGAGAAATTAAAACATTGCTTACACAAAGACCCCATGAACAATGTTCAAAGCAGCTTATCCGTAGTAGCCAACCAACTCCAAATTTCGCTGTTGTTCATCCCTTGACAGGACCCCCCCTCCTCCCATCCTAGTGACCTTCTGTCCAATAGAAAGAAACACTCCCCAGTCCTGTACCACCATTACCTCTGTTATTATCTGTGCTCGGCAGTAGGTAAAATATGGCATGCTTGTATTTTGAAATACCACTCTTCAAAAAGAGAAGTGTTGGCTATCAATTTGCTAAGTAAAAGAGACTTCATGCACAAAAAGCACGCTGTGAGATTCCATTTAGTATTACACTTTTTGCACTGCAGTTAATTCTTTAACATGGCTTTTCTCGACACAGCCTTTGCTACTCCCACCAAACAAGCTTTGTTTTCCTGATGGATCCTGGTAAGAAGGTGAGGGGGGAAAACTGAATGGATTATGATCCAACTCTAAATGATTGCTCACAGAGAAGTGCACTTGCCATCCTGCTGGGTGTAAAAGGAGCCATTTCAGAAGCAGGAAGCAGGGATCTTCCTGCCAGCAAGAGAGACAAGTCAAGATTGGAGTGCATCTGTTGAACCTTGGTATCCCTGCAAATTGAAACTCCATAATCCAAGAGATACCTTTGACACTGAAGACATGGCAGACCGGTAGAGGCAGCAGCAGAGTCAGCTGTCAGGGGATGAATCAGAGCAATAGGCTTCCCTGCTCACAGAGAAAAGCTGGAGACTTTGGAGCAGAACCCTGGCTTGTGGAGTGGAGTACATCTGGGGAGATGTTTTGCAAACTGTTAGACCTAGAATCTGATGCTTTCAAGTTGAGGCCTACAGTGGAGTGGCATTCCCAAAGGGAACTGATTAGCATCCCTGAAGGGAGCTTTGCTACATTTGCAACGTTGCCCAAGCAGGGCAGAATCCAGGTCCGGGGCCTGAGGGCCGGTAAGAAGCCTGCTTGCTGGCATGGCTCAGAAGAAACTCTCCTGACTGAACAACTCTAAGTTGCATTTCTTACCAGAAATGTAACCTGTTACCTTCCCTAATAAAATGCATCATCACAAGCATTGCCTGTAGATTCAGTGTGGCAACGAATTATTGAACCCGGACCGAGAAATAGAGTGCTCTGGGAGAGAAGGTCAGAAGAAGGTATAAAGGGATGGAGAATAATGGCATGTCTGATGCTGACTTGCCATGATTGGCCTTAGGAGCCAGAGAAGGTCCATTTGACCCCACTATATATTCATTGAATCAAACAGATGGTGATGGGTGGAAGATCAATGGGCATCTAGAGCCACAATGGAGTCAAAAAACAAACAAACAAACAAACTCTTCTGTATGTATGTAGTGTAATGTTTATGTTCTAGTCATGGTCCCATTGTCATTTCTATGTCTCACCTGATGCATGGATCTGTGACTCGTCATGCTTTAATGACAGTTTCCTTTGCCTTATTTAAGTCTCTGATTCACTGAAAACCTTTGGATGCCATATAACTTGTTTATAGTCTCCCTCATTTAGGTAATATGTCTTCTCTTTGTCCTGTATAAGACTTAATAAATGTACTCTTGAAATTAAACACACACACACACACACACACACACAAAAGGAAGTGTAATAAAGGAACTATCGAAGTTCTTAGGAATAGTCTATATCTTGATTTGGCAGTGTTTAGAGAGGGATTAAATTTGGCAACATTTATAAGTGACTATTTCAAATGAGTGCATTTTATTCTTTAAATCAAAAAAAAGTTAACTTAAATACATCACGTATAATGTCATAATTGAAGGGCCTCTGGATTGACTTCTTCTCTGAAGTTCCTCTTTGCTGATTTGTATTCGCACCACACAATGACATTCTTCAATCTCTTAACGTTACAGTGAAAGTTAGCAAAATTACATTATCACATGCTTTTTAATTAATGTGTGATATAGAGCATTAATATTACTCCCTCAAAAAAATGTAGTTCTGCCTAATGGTTTTGGGAACATTTTCACTCAGTAATCGTTATGCACGCACCATCCTTCCTAAAAAGGAGCCTAGTTGAAATATCAAAAAGGTGGAAACAATAACAAATGACCATGGAAGACTAGAAAAGAGACTACTGCTGTCACAATCACTAATCAGCTGCTCATCTCTTTCTCAACACCATTTCAGCCTCCATTGCCTCGTCATAAGCCTGTCTCTTCTGGCTTGGCACCATGTGCCACTTTCCAGGTATTTGAGACATCACAAACCCTGTGAGGATGGATGGCATCTACACAAGGCCACATGGTCCACTTTAAAATTTTGTTTTCCTTAGTTACATTCAAAGCCCTATCATACAAGAGAAAAGGAGAAAATTTCAGTGGAAAAATGCAGCATAATTGCCTCTGGGTAGCTTTTCTTACCTTTCACAAGCTTTTAGAAGCAATTCAATAAATTTTCAAACACTGCAAAGGGAGAGAATACTATATAATTCCCTCTAGTCGATAATGAAGAGTCACTGGAGATTCAACTAATTCAGAAACCTCACAAATTTTGAGCTTCTATAGAATTTTCTCCTTAGCAACATTTCCATTTCAGTCCTGAATATAATATTTTAATTAGTTATGACCATGTTCTGCTAGCATTCTCTGGCTTTCTAAAAATGTTCTATATCACATGAGAAATCGAAACAAACTTCTCCTCCTTGATCTGCAAAATAGCTTAGCGAACCCAGTTAATCTCCTAATCTATGCTCTCAGGTGAGTAGAGAAAGAAAGAGAAATGGAGAGAGCTGGCAGAGCTAAACAGGAAAAGTTCAGAATTGAGAGAAAGAGTGAAATGATCATTTCCAAGACATCAAATACACAAGGGCCAAAACAGTCTAGGAAATGCTACAATCAAAACTGTTTTTACTGAACTTCCACAAAATCTACTACCGAAAGTGAGCTGGCAATGGGAAGAGTGCTATCTGCATGACTGTCGGATTTGTTTCTCTTAGACCCAGTAGATCAGGTTATTATGCTCCTGACAAACCTTTGTTCTTAGAGCAATCAAAATGTTTGATCTCAAAATGACAAAGACTTCTTACATGTGATAGCTAAAAACAATCTTAGCTCAGAGACAAAAATAAACTCTAATGGGTTCTATTTTTTAAATAAGGGAGAGATTTATATACAAGAGCAATTGAACATTGAGAAAACATCCCAGCCTAGTCCAGTCCAAGGTCATAAGTCTGATATTGGCCCATAAGTCTGATATCAATCTATAATGTCCTCTTCAGACTCATGAAAAGACATGCAAAGGCATCAGGACAGTCAACACACCAGTGGATGCTGAGTCTTGTGTATCCCAAGGTGTTAGAAGCATCTGAGAACTGGCAGGGGTCTTCCCATGGCTCCTCTAGTTTCCAGGGCTCAGGATCTATCAGCAAGCTGCCATGAGCCTTGTGATCTACAATGTCTCCCAGGGAGTGAACTGAGAGAGATAGAATCTACTGTCTCCACAAAGGAATTTCCACATTACCCAGAATTCTCAGGAAAAGGCCATTCCCACACAGAAGTCCCATTGGCTATGTCCAGAATGACAGGCTAGACTACAATGGGACCTATTTTTCATACTTCTTCTTGACCACACATTTTTTTTTTCATACACTGGTGAAGAAGGTCATTTACTTTCTGGACTGAATGCTAATGTTGGAAGTGACCACACAGCAAAATGCATGCGACTCTTAAAACATGGAAAATACTTTCATCAAATGTTTCCATCCTTTTTCCTATGCCTTTTAGAGAACTGGATGATAGGATAGATATCCTCATGACTTGGAATGACTGGAAAGAGTTATGTATCACAACTGTCTGATCCACAACCAGTCATGATTGCTGGGCAGCTCCAGTGCCATTGCACTCCTTTTTGCATGGGATCAAGGCCGAGATGAAGGGAGTTCCTATTAACAAGGGATAAGAAGTGCTATTGCAGATATAATCCAAGAAGGGCAGTCTACTGGTACCCACGTGCCTGGAGACCATCCTCAGCTTTGTTTTACACACAATCCCTGGCAAAACTATACTGCATGTCTAAAACAAACAAAACAAAACAAAACCAATACTACATGTCTAAACAAAATTGAACTTCTGCCAAACACCTGGCAAAGCAGTAGGGGTGCATATCCTTAACCAACATCAGCGATACATGAAGGTTAATATAGCCAAACCCTGGCACTGCTAACTGTTCTTTCTCTCATAGCAAACCAAGTTAAGATGCAATGAGAATTCTTTACCCTTGACTACAGAAAACAGGTTTTTCTAAATATGCAGTGTGCCAACATTCCACATACATCTATACTTGAAATTTTTACATTATACGAAATTTCACTGCAGTTTTCAACATTACCACAATTGAAACACATACACACGCCACTAAATTTTATAGACTGTGTTCAGGACCTCAGAAATTCAAGTATATCCAATTCCACTCAAATCTACTCACAAACTTATCAGAGAGGATCACACCTGCCTGCGCCTGTGCTCACAGCCCTGTTGACATAGCAGTTACGCATGAGGTGCACTTCCAGAAGCAGTTATGATATGCATAAGCTAGATTTACTTCTGAGTCTTTGACCATGCTCCTTCACAAGCCAGCAACAAACAAAGCCAAAAAGACTTTCATCTTTCTGTTTTGTTTTTTCCCTTTTTAAATTTTTTAAAAATGATTTTATTGGGGGCTCTTACAGCTCTTATAATATTCAACACATCATTTGTATCAAGCATATTTGTACACATGTTGCCATCTTCATTTCCAAATATTTTCTACTTGAGCCCTGGGCATAAGCTCCTCTTTCCCCCTCCTTTTTTTAAATAAATCATTTTATTGGGAGCTCATCCAACTCCCATCACAATCAATACATATCTCAATTGAATGCAGACCACATATGCACACTTGTTGCCATCACAACTCTCAAAACATCCTCCCTCCACTTAGACCCCAGTACCAGCTCCCATATTTCCCCTCCCTCCCCAGCCCCTTCCTCCATGAACCCTTAATAATTTACAAATTGTTATTACTTTTTCATATCATGCATTGTCTGATGTGTCCCTTCACTCACTTCCCTGTTGTCCTTACCCCAGAGAGGAGGTTATATGTATATTCCTGGAATTGGTTCCCCCTTTCTATTCCACTATCCCCCCCACCCTCTCGGTATCACCACTCCCACCACTGGTCCTAAAGGGATCATCTATCCTGAATTCCCCATGTTTCTAGCTCCAGTGTACATCCCCTGGTCTAGCTGGATTTGTCAGATAGAACTGGGATCATGAGAGTGGGGGGAGGAAGCATTTGAGAATTACAGTAAAGTTACATATTTAATTGTTACTACATTGTACCCTTGACTGGATCACCTCTTCCCTGCAACCCCTCTGAAAGGGGATTTCGCTTCACCTATTGATGGACTTTGGGGCCTCAATCAGCATTCCCCTTCATTTATAATGACATAATTGTAGTTCTTTGATGCCTAATATCAGATCCATTTGATACTTTGTGGTCACACATGCTGGTGTGCTTCTTCCATGTGGGCTTTTGGGCTGAATGGTCACTTGTTTACTTTCAAGCCTTTAAGACCCCAGACTCTATATCTTTTGATAGCCAGGAACCATCAGCTTCCTTTACTACATTTGCTTATGCACACATTTGTTGTCAATGATCATATCAGGAAGATGATGATGTGATGTAATGATGTTTAGTTCTTGAAGCCTGATAATTGATCCCTTTGATACCTTGTGATCCCACAAGCTGGCGTGCTTCTTTCACGTGGGCTTTGTTGCTTCTGAACTAGATGGCTGCTTGTTTACATTCAAGCCTTTAAGACCCCAGACACTATATCTTTTGATAGCTGGGCACCATCAGTTTTCTTCACCACTTTTTCTTATGCACACACTTGTCTTCAGTGTTCATGTCAGGAAGGTGAGCATCATGGAATGCCAATTTAATAAAACAAAATATTCTTGCACTCAGGAAGTACTTGAATGGAGGGCCAATGCCCATCTGCTGTACTAATATGAGCCCTATAAATATATGCATGTTGATCTATTACCCCATTGTCATATATAAATATATTCACCTAGGTCCATGCCTGTATTTAAACCTCCACCCAGTTCTTTCCTCTATTTCCTTTTACTTTTCTCTTGTCCCACTCTCATTCTCAGCTTCATTTTTCATTTTATTGTCCAGGAGGAAAAGTAAATATTTGGAATGATCCTGTAGAGTTCCCAACCCTAATGTTAAGGAGCAAATAATCCATGAAATATATTTTTTAATTTTAATCATTTTATTGGGGCATGTAAAGAGATCAAGATACTCTATAGTTCAATCCCATTGAGCAGTGTTGTATGACTGTCATGTGCAGAGGAATAGAGTCAGGTACACTCAGAGTAAAGTCACTTAGAGATGAGGACTCTGTACCCCTGCTGAAGGTATTTCTCCTATGAAGGCATCTGAAGGAAAAAAATGATAAAGAGCTTCAAATTTGTCAGAATCAAATGATAAGTTTGACAAATCAAACTACCTGACAAATTGCTCTGCTTATGTTTCAGTATGTGGGCAATTATGTGCCCTTTCTATCTATTCTATGACTAAGACTCAATAGCTAAATATATGTTTTAAGGGATAATGACAACTATTAACACTTCTCCTTCACCAAATGGAAACCAGTGAGAAGTTTTTAAAGTCATTGTTAATACTATAATTTCTGGATTTTATGTGAAGGAAGGGGATTAAGGAGTGACAAAAGGTGAAAATCTCAATCCATGATAAACTTTTGAAAGCCTATTTTAGTGAGGAGAAAACAGTACCAGTACCAGTCTCTTCATTGTCTTCTATGCTACTCCCAGCACCCAAATTTCCTGCTCACTACCTAGAGAGTCCCCAGAATCAGTGTCCCAATAACCATCCATAGATTCAATCCCAATTCCTGGTGACCCACGTATGGCACAGTAGAACTGGAGTTTTCTCTGAAGTCATTCACCAGAGCTGTTCTTTCCAAGTTTCCTAGGGGTAGACCCAACACACCAACCTTCTGGTTAACAGGCAAGCTTTTTAACCATTTCCAACCTTCAGGGAACCCCCCCGCCCATCCCGAATCCATCTCATTACCCTCATTGATTACCTAAAAGACCACATCATGTCTCAATTTGACAGCTTTCCCTGTGCATGATCCAAACTTGGATATTCTCTACTTCTAGAGTTTTTCCAACTGCTCAAAGCTATTAATCAACTCTTAGAGAAAAGTGGCCTTTCAGCTTCTGTAGCTGATGCAGAGGCATGCCTTTGTGTACTTAGTTATACCTGAATTTGGGGCTTTCTTCTGCACTTCAAAAACGTCCTAGCAATAGGGTCTTTGAGTAGATAGGCAACTCATAAAGTTATTCTCTTGGGATTGATGAGAGAGAAGACCACCTGCTCTAAGCAAATGCTACCAGTTCATTCTAGCACTGGTTCATTGCAGCCCCCACACAGCTGTTACAGTGCTTAGAGGGAGGGAAAGCATAGCTGCCTCATTTTGACTCACACCTACATGGCTTTCCTTAATTCCCACCCATATTTCTATGAGCCCCAACTGCTTGCAGCTCTCCTCCCCTCCTATCTATATTGGAGGAAGTACAGGGTTGTGGGCAGAGACCCCTTTGTCTTCCTGTTTAAATAAGACATGTAAATAAGTGCATCTGTTTGGCAAGGGCACAGGCCTTAAATAGTAAGTACCATTTCCTAAAAGTCATTGCAATGTTTTCCTAAAAAATTATTACAATTAAGACATCTCAGGACAATGCAGCTTTCATACAACTAATGCAACAACAACAGCAAATAAGAACAAGACATCATTGCTTTCCCCAAACCACTTTCCCCCTTCTTGTATGTCTGTGGAAAATACCATTGCCCAGAGAGCCAAAGAAATTAAGCCAGTACATGTAATAGCCAAGTAAATCCATGGTCTCCAAACAGGGCACCATGAATAAAATCTTAGTCCTTTGGATGAACAACTCTGATATAATTAGAGTGGGGGTGGGGGTAGAGGATACTTTTCAAGCTGAATTAGTTTCTAATTTGGTTTTGGTTTTTAAACTCTAAGTTTTCAATAATAGAAGGACATTTTGAATGAAATGAATAATGTTTGAGAATATATATTTTGACACAATTGGTGGGACAAGTGTGTTATTCCAAGAGTCACAGGTCCTCTGTGTGGTGGGATGGCTAGTTTCTTAAGATTCATGCAGTTATATGGGCCATCACCAGATGGCAGCATGTACTAAATGTGGGATGTGTTTTTCCCACTAGACCCCAGAAGCGGCAAATATAATAGGCACTATATGCCGTACAATCCATGAAAAGGTTTCAAACAAAAAACAAAAACATGTCTTAGCATATTCAAGTTTTTTTGAAGAATCTCATTTCTTCTGATCTACTCTGCTATTTTTCTTAAAAATGCATACTTATTACATCTGGGGGGAAGAAAAGACTCATGAAGACTGCCCAATATCAATTCAAAGCAGATTATTCACCTTCATAACTGTATTGTTAAAAGAAATTAATGGTCCCTATTATTTTTTCATACTTTATAAAAGAAACTCTTTTTTTGTTAACACTGATTTTATTGACATGTCTTATTCATGCCAACATATCCCCTTTCTTTCCTATAGTCAGGCTGTTCAATCCTATCAGGTGGAGCTGTGTGTATAAACATCAGGGCTATAAACTCCCCTCTTGCACACCCCTCTGACTTCCTGTATCCTCGGGAAACCCCTACTCCTATCTAGGTCTCTAAGGGGTCATTTATCTAGCAACCTTAAAAGACAGATCACAAGCCTTTGCTTCCTCCAATATAGACTACCAAGTGATCTTAAAGGTACAGAGGGACATACACAAGTCTAACTTCACCAATGAAATGTAGGAAGTATAGACATAATAGTAAGGGAGCAAAAATAGTAAGGGAGTTAAAGAACTCAAGGATAAATATGTGGGTCTCAGTGCTCTGAGCAAAAATTTTTTCCTCCTTAGTCCCTTCTGAGGACTGTCCAATTTCATACTGATAAACTTTACATCTCTACTTATCCACTCCCCTTCATATCTATTTGGTTGCATGTTATTTGAACTTTCCATATATACCTCATGATCACACAGGCTAGGGTGCTTCTTCCATATGGGCTTTATTGCCCACCTGCTAGATGGCAACTTGTTTAACTACAAGCTTTAAAAAGCCCAGATGCTATATTTTTTAATAGCCAGGCACCATCAGCTTTTATCACCACATTTTCTGTGCAACCATTTGGTCTTCAGCAATTGTGTCAGGGAGTGTCAGGCGTCATACAATGCCACAGTATTAGAACAAATCACTGTTGTAAAGAAGGAAGATTTAAATGGAGGTCCAAGTTCTATCTGGTTCCTTGTTTTGTTTATATATACATGTATGTAAACATATATGTGTTTACATATATGCATGTGTATATAAATGAACATATCCACATTCACATATACATATTTATAGATATATGCCTGTGGGGGTGATGGCTGTGGAACTAGAATGCATAAAGAAGAAATGGTGTAGAAAATTCAGAATGCTACTTAACTTTCTCAAGCGGGCTTGAGAAGTGTCAAATCATCTCTCTATTAAAATGGCTACCAGCGTACTGGTGAGAAAAAATGGCCCTGAGACAAGTCAGCTCTGCAAGTTTCCACATTCCTCTGTTTGCTCTAGCCATGGCAAAGCCTGCCATGGCCTTATAGAATGATTAAATAGCCTTATAAGGGTTGATGCTAAGAACAAGCAAGTAAGCGTGGTAACAATCGATTGTCTTATGTTCCCTATATAAACTCTGTAAAGAAAATAATAAAAAAAGATCTGCACCATCAGAACCTGGTCTCCAGAGTTTATATGTATACTTCAGTGACTCCATCTCCCTCACTCCCCTGTGTGCCAGACCTGTCCGCACTGTTGGCACCAGGACAGGGACCTAAAAGGATGTCTAAAGCCAGGTGAGTGTTCCTCTCTAGCAATGGGCAAAAATCCCTCTCATACTCAGCAGACTCAGTTCAATATACTAAAAGGTATCCTAGAGAACAGATCTGTGAAGTTTGTGGAAGAACACAGTAAGGTATTCCATGAACAAGTTTTAGAACATTGTCCCTGGCTCTTGGTGAGGCAGGTGTAGGATGAGCACACCTGGGAAAGAATCATTGAAGTAGCCTACTTAGAGAAAGTAAGGGGCTGGTACTACCTGTAACCTTTTCCCCAAGTGCTACTGCCATTTTGGGATGTCTTTGTGGTTCGGCTATCCCAACTAGATTCTCATGAGCAAGCAACAGCCTCAGATTGAGGTCCCTCAAGACCCAACTGAGTTGGAAGATTTGATGACCTCACATTTATCCCCTGATGTCCAATTCTGTCTTCCAAAGCCTTCAGTTTCCCTGCTGACACCAAATCATAGGGTGCTCTACCTAAGACCAAATCTTTATATTTGCCATTACCAACGGAGTCCTGACATTAACTAGTGGCCATCATATTTCACCTCTGGCTTACAGACCTCCACCTGCTAATCCTTGGGTTGTAGTATCCCAGGCTCCAACAGCCTATGAAAAACCCTGTGGTAAGGGATCTCTGGACTCACCCATGCTCTCACAATATTACCATCTCTTGGGTGAACTGGTGGGAATTTTGCCCCCAGCACAATTTTTTCTTGTTACTATTCCCCATCAGGTAAGACAACAACCACAAAGGAATTGGACTTCATATAGTTTGGAAACTTTGAATAAAATGAGGAAAGTGGTAGTAGAAAATGGCCTGCATTCTCCATTTGTAACTCAAATGTTTGAGTCCCTTGCCACAATGTTAAATACCCCCACAGATTGGAAGAGTATCATGTGTGCTGTTTTAATGGGGGCCAAATTTTACCATGGAAAGTCACCTTTTATGATGAGGGAGAAGAGACAGGAAAGGGCAATTTACCTGGCCCAAAAATATTCCTACTGAATCACTCCAAGCAGAGGGAGAAATTACATTTCTCCAGTAGCCCAAATGCAGGGGCCCCCACAATATTTCACTCCCCTGGTTCTAGAAAATCTTCCTAACAGTTTGGGGTATCACTATGTATTACAACTCAAGGATGCACAACTAGCAACAGATCATCACCCCCAATTCCAACGGCTACTGTCTGAAAGGAACACCTGCTTCCTACAAAGCTCTGGTGGACCATTGGCCTAGGACTCATCAAAAGCAAGCAATATTGCAACAATTTGTCCAGGAGAAGTTGAACCATCAGTTAGCCCCTGGAACTCTCCTGGTTTTGTTATCAAAAAGAAATCTGACAAGTTTCAGTTTTTGCATGATTTATGTGCTATTAATGCAGTTATGGAACATATGGGCCACGCAGACTGGTCTTTCCACCTTATCTGCAATATCTAGAAATTTATATGTGGTTACAATTGACATACAAGATTGTCTTTTTCTCTATACCCTTACATGACCAGGATAAGAAGTTTGCATTTTCTAACCCTTCTGTTAATTTTGCTACATCCAGGAGCAGATGTCAGTGGAAAGGTTTGCCCCAAGTCATGAAAAATACCCCTTTTAACATGTCAATTATATGTTTGGACAGCAGTGCCAGATTTTTTCTTTCAATGTCACATCATCCACTATATGAATGACATTTTAATAAAGCATGAAAGTCCTGTTATTTTATAGTCCTTATTTTAAAAATATTATAATGGGATTAAATTCTTGAAGAGTTTGTATTACAGCAGAAAAAACAAAAAAACATGAGTCTTATTTATTTCTTGCACACTACTTTACTGCTCACTTAGTAAGGCCTCAAAAACTCCATTTGCACTTTCCTTCTGCCCCTACTTTGTCATCTGTGCAGTAGGTCTTGGGTAGCATAGCATGGATTCCCCAATCTTTACATGCTAACACCCAACCACTTACACCTTTATTTTCCTTGTGTAGAGGCCCTCAATGACTAGAGAAAGGTATTACTATTTCCCTAGAAGCCCAAAAGACCCTTCAAATAGTTAATAAAGCAGTACTCTTTCATTACCCACCTGGGGTGCCTTTATTAGCCTTGGTACTCCAAATTAAGGGATTTCTCATGGGAACCCCTTTTCAGGAAGAAACAGGGGTAGTGCATTGGGTCCATATGGCCTATTTCACCTCTCTCACTGTGGCCCCATTTTTGTACAATGACTTTATTATGGCAAGAGAGATATTACATACAGCAAAGCATCTCCTTGGCAAGGAGGCTGATGCACTAGCACTGCTGTTATCCAAAGATTTGGTTGCTTGGGCATTTGAGGAGCCCCTTTTGGCACAATTAACATTGTCTACTTATCTGAGGCAAATGGATAATCACTATACCAAGCACAGGATTTTATCCACCCTTTCTTGATTTTTGATTGAACACAAATGGATTTTGGCAACTAAGCCTATCCCACACGCAACATTGCCATTCACTGATTCTTCTAAACTTCATTATGGCTATATAATAAAAGTCCAAGAAAAGCCTGACATTATTTTACATCTGAGTTTTGTAGCTCTGTACACCATGGGGGAATTATTGGTCCTTTTGGCGCTTTTTTGCAATTAGCCTAACTCTGCCAATGTTTTTTCTGACAGTCAGTATGCTATCAGTGTTCTCTTTAACCTTCCACTTGCTCTCATTAGGCTTATCCCAAACGCTCTCCATCCTATGATCACCTCCATGCAACTGTTATCAGAACAAAGAAATTACCCTATTTATGTGAAGCATATTCGCTCCCATCCAATGTTGCCTGGTCCCTTATTTGTGAGCAGTCAGTAAATTGATGAACTAATAGGTGTCCACTCCAGAGTAAGCACACCATATACACCCTCAATTCCACAATTCGGCTGAGTCCGGGTACCGTCTATTCCCAAGGTTATCTAAGGTGACATGCAAACATCTGGTTTGTGCTTATTCTACTTGCAGATCATTACTCCCATTGGGCCCCCTCTAACCTACGGGTGTGAATCCCTGTGGTCTCTGCCCTAATGTCCTTTGGCAAATGGATGTAGGGCATATTCACCAATTTGATCATTAAAAATTGGTACATGTTATTATAGATAATTTTCTTCATATATTTTTGCTACAGGCTTGTCTAAAGTAAATGCAGTAGCAGTGATTTCTATAGTGAAAACTGCCATGCTTGTTACGGGTGCTCCGTATGCCACAAAAACTGGTAATAGGCTGGCTGATGCTAGCTCTTCTTTTGCTGGAATTTCCTCTTCTTGGACCATTTCTCATACTACAAATAACCCATGTAAATCACAGGGACAGGCAATGTGCTCATGTAGCTCTTAAAAAAACAATTTGAAAGGGGGGAACCACATACGTGGGAAAAGACCACAAGAAGTTATCAGAGACATTATTTGCATTGAATTTTTTAAAATTTGACAAACAATATCTTTCACCAGCTTACAAGCACTGCCTTAATGTTGCCAGGAAAACTCCACTACCCCTGGTTAAACGGAAGGATCGGGAGCCTAATCAATGGAAGGGCCTTGACACATTGCTAACCCAAGGAAGAGGTTTTGCTTGTATATTTCCAGAAGAAGAGGAAAAGCCCCTTGTGGTACCTGGTTGATTAGTGCGACCCCCCATAGATAGATCCCCTGCACCCAGCAATGGAGAACTTGTTGCTGAGCCATGATGAGCCAAAGAGGACCACAGTCGACGGACCCCCAGACACTGGGAGGAGGACCACAGCATTTATCCAGATATTGTCGCCTCAGATGCCATAGTCAAAAATTTTTGCCAATAATGGGGGGGGGGGGCAGGCACTGAAGGCCCTAGTGACTCAAGCTCAAACAGTGTCTCCTGAGGAACAGCAAACGGGGGGACCATGCACTTTATTTTTTTTAATATGTGCCATTATTACTGCCAATTCATAGGTTTGTGCCTCACCAGTCCAATGAGCAGCAGTATGAAATCCCCAGGTTTGGTTTCGCTTACCTGTGGGTCCAGGCTACCAGTCACCTTTTATACCAGTGGCACCACTGGGGAAAATATGTTGGCCCCTTTAGACAACAGTCCTTGGGCACCCTTTATGGACATGCTTACTTTATCTAATGGCTCAGTTGTTTTTGTTTATGGGTTTCCAACTTCACTGTGTCTGCCCTGGACAATTTGTTGTGCTGGGTAATGCACAAACAGGCGATTTTGCCCCTCATGAAAAGGATTGGTGCAGCCCTGTGAATGGAATCATGGCGGGCAACATTAAAACCTTTCCCCTGTTTCTCAAGACTGGTTTAACAGAACTTATGACCATCCAAAAAATAGCAAAACCAGAAATTGTGTATTTTTGTGAAGGCTGGGGTTTTCGTAATGTCTACAGTGTCAAGGACATCCATCTACATTTTCTCCATATATCCATTTTGGGGGCCCTTTTTTTGGTTTTAATCATACCACTCCCTATAAGCCTCCTGCTTTTAGTGGCCACAATCCAGCTGATCAAGATGCTGGTTGGGAACCTTTTTCAGTGTGGGGACTCCCATTCTTGTGTGGTTCCTTTTTTGTGTTTAGATTCCAGACCTTTTGTTACTATTCAGGGTGGTGTCTTGTATGGTCTTAATTACTCTTCCACCCACTGTCATACACAGTGTAATATGAGTGCATCACAGGGCACATCATAAACTACCTCTACAAACCCCGCTGCTACAAGTGTTTTGAGAAAGGAAATTATCTTGAAAGAACGATTCAGGTTCAACACACCACTGACAGTTTTTGGCCAAATGTCTCATACTTTGGTTACCCCTGTGTAAAACCTTCATCTTTTTATGCTTAGTTGGTTACCACATACCCTCAGCACAATCAGAACTTCACTTTCTTCAGTAAATTGTTCATTACTTAGTTGTACAATTGGCTCTTGTTAGAACCTTCCTTATGGCTCAGTTCCCATCCTAGTTCATGTTCCATCATTATTATGGTTCCCTGGGAATGCTACTGAAGGGCGGCAAGGAGATTTAAAGTTAAGATAAACATACTTTATACACGTAGTGATAAGAGAGATTTTGGACTTTCCATAGTAATTGCAGCCATAACTATGGCTATAGCTGCAGCCGCGGCCACAATCACTGCAATTGTGACTTTCCAACAGTCAATACAAACCAGATGTACTTTAAACAATGCATCTAGTAGTGTGGCTCAAGCTTTGTCCACTCGGTATCAAGTCAATGTCCTGTTACAGGTAGGCTTAACCTCACTGCAACATCAAATTGGCCTGGTTTTTGAAGACATGGATAATTTATGACAGTTAATATGTGTGACCTGTGACCCGCTGTATTCAGCTATATGTTTTAACCTAATACCAAACTTATTTAAATTCAAGGCAGACCTTAATCATTCAAGAGCAGTATTTACGCCTAAGCTGGAATCAAAGTTTAATCAGTCTTTTGCAACAAATGTCTAAGAAAATTGTTCATGTAAATCAAACTTACCTGGCAGGGGAGATACCATGATCAGGAAGGTGTTCTTCCCAGGGCAAGGCTTATTCATTGCACTCTGGATGTGCTGACCCCAAATGTGGGAAACTTGACTGCATAATTTGTGGTAGTGGGGGACGGTGTACATCCTCTCCCCTGATTAAAAAAAGAAGAAGAAGAGACAGAAGAGTGGATATTTTAAATATAGAAAATACCCTTTTTTCTGATGTGCACAATAAGTTGTTATCCTGCTTTCCCCCAGTTGTCTTGCCATATTTTTAGGTTTTGCAATTTGCTTAATTTTTTGTGTATCTTTGAGGATCTTCACTTATGAACAAGAATGGCTACAACTAAAACATTGGTGGTGGGTTTGGTAAGCCTTGAATTAAAAGAAAGGGAGGGACTTGTGGTGGTGATGGCCGTGGAACTAGAATGCATAAAGGAGGAACAGTGCAGAAAGGACAGAATTCTACTTAGCCTTCTCGAGTGGGCCTGAGAAGTGGCATGCCACTGCTCTATTAGAGTGGCTCCCAGCATATCCGTGAGAAAAACTGGCCCTGAGACAAGTCAGCTCTGTAAGCTTCCCCATTCCTCTGCTTGCCCTAGCCCTCGGCAAAGTCTGCCACTTCCTCTCAGCATTATCAAATAACCGATAAGCGTAGACTCTAAGCACAATGAAGCAAGCATAGTAACAATTAATTGTCTTAAATCCCCATATAAACTGTGTAAAGACAATAACAAAATATATCTGTGCCGTTAGAGTCTGATCTCCGGAGTCTGCGTGCATATGTCGATGACACTGTCTTCCTCACTCCCCACATGCTGAGCGTGTTCCCATAATATGTATGTATATATGCATTTTTAAAACCCAATCTCTATTTCTATAACAGTATAATTGTGTTAGTCTGGGTAGACTAGAGAAACAAATTCATATATATGCATATGTGTATATATATATATATATATTTAATCTCCATACCCCACTCTTACGTTTGCCTGTCATTTCCCTCTCAGATACATTTTCATTTATTAAACACACCCCAGAAAAGCTACATCTTCCCTGTGGTTCATTTTAGAATTCTTACTACTCACCTATACCCACCATTGTTGGCTACCCCTCCTCCCTCCCTACTTCTTACCTCCTGTGTCTCCCAAGACAGCGGTCTGTCCACTGACTCCATAAGACTGCCCATGCTGCTTTCCTTATATAAATCCACAAAAAAACCCCAAACATAATAATAATAATAATAATAATAATAATAATAAAGATATTAAATATAAACAACAGATAGCCTCCAAACTAACAGGGGTCATGACTTAGGACAATATTTGTGCCCAAAAGATGAGATTCCCAAAGGTTCACATTACTATTACTTCAGTGTGTGGGTGGAGCAGCTGTGACCACTACTCCCACTCCTTTTATTCCATGGACTTTCAGTGTGGCGTCCTTGTAAGTAACCCCCAACCAGTTCTGCTGGGTGCTAAATTCTGCTCTCCAGTTTTAAAGAATAGCATTTTTTTAAAAACCCAATCTCTATTTCTATAACAGTATAATTGTGCTATTCTGAGCAGACTAGAGAAACAAACTCATAAACACACATATGGATATAAGGGAAAGGTTTATGGATATAAGAGGAATGGAACATTGAGAAAGCATCCCAAACCAGTCCAGTCCTAGGTCATAAGTCCGTTATTTGTCCATAAAGTTCCCTTCCGACTCATGAAGCATAGGCAATTCCACCAGGACAATCACAGGCCAGTGGGTGTAGAGTTTTGTGTATCCAGCGGCAATAGAAGCATCTCAGCACTGGCAGGGGTCTCTTGGTGACTTTTCCAGCTTCAGAGGTCTGGTTCCAGGGTAAGCTCTTGGGACTTCTCCTCCAGGTCCTCCAGTTCCCAGGACTCAGGGTCTATGCTGCTATCATGTCTTGTCAGTAGAGTGTCTCTAAGGAACTGAGTCTATTGTCTCTCACCTCCATGGGGGAAATACCGTGAAATTTCCCAGAGTTCTCAGAGAAAGCCACATCCACCCAGAGATCTCTTTGGCTATCTCCAGATTGACAGGTTAGACTCCATCCCTACACTCCCAATCATGAAACTGTTACCAAAGTACATGGCCACCACAGTAATCTATACTTGCATAGCACACACAATTTGTTTGGTTATGCATTTCCCAAATATAGTAAAAATCTTTTTTCTCTACTTCTTCCTTTCCTGTTCAGGGCCAAGGGCCGTGTTGTTCCCTCCTATGTGTGAGAAGTTCCCAAGGGGGCCGAGAGCTGACCTCTATCTTTTGACACATGGTGGAGTCAGAGAAACCTTCACTTTGCAACCTTATCTCCTTTTCTGATATCAATCCTTTCGTGGCACACTGCTTCTAGGATGCAATCACTAACTCCTTGCAATGGACAGACAGAACTAATAAACGATATTTACAATTATAGGGGATTATTCGGGGAGTTAATGGGTTGAAACAAGTCAGGATTAGTAAACAGTAAGGATATGAGCATCAGCTCACACCACTACCTCTCCTCAGCCATTAAGCAAGTCTCTCTCTAGTCTTCAGCTTCTCAGCCAAGTGGTGCCCTGGCCTCTGGGGACAGGAGGCCTAACCACCTCTCTGCCTCATTTGCTTCAGTGGTGCGCCTCTGTTCTAGCTCATGGTCTCCTTGCCTTGGCCTCTGTTCTAGGCTGGTGCCTTCATTCTTTTTCAGGGACTCTATGCCACAGAGTATGGTGTGTCTGCTCTCAACTTCTACCAACCATTGAAGACTGATCTTGAATGTACTGTTCTCCTTTTATCTTCCTCTGCCTGAAATGGCTCAGACACAGAGGAAGTGAGGCTTCTGCTGTTCAACATACCATAACCCCAAGGAAACTAAAGGAGGCATGCGGTTCACACTCTCTACCAAACTAGAGACTAAATCCCACCTTAAACCTGTCTACGGGGCTAGCTGAGAGCTCCCTCCACACTGGGATCCTAACCACCAGCATAAATGACTCAGGGCTAGAAGGATCATATTAATGGACAGCTGACTGTAATCTTGCTCATCTAGCAAACAGCATGGGATTCAAGCAAGAGCAGCGTGTGGGTCTGTAGGAATGCATTCTGTAGTGCCATGAGTTAACCCTGGGTGATTTAAACCAGATCAGCACAGAAGCTTGCCCCACACCCCTTCCAGAAAATGGATCACCCTTCTAAATGTCATAGCCCCTGACTTGCAAAGACAACAGCAGGATCCCACCAGCCAAGTTCCTTTGGTGCCAGACTGAGTCATGCTAGTTGTTTACATTTTTTATACCTTAAAGTGCACATGCTGTTCCTCTGCCTGCTGTATCATACTGTCCTATCCATCTGGCCAAGCCACACTCCTGAGATCAAAGCATTTCCTTAAGGGAATGTTTTACTGATGCCAAATAACAATGTCCTTTTTCCTTTTTTAATACAATCAACAGAATTTTTAAAGTATTACCTTACTTCTATTAACAGGGATATTACATGGAACATCGATGGTATATTTATATACCCATCCTTCATCCATCCTACTAAGATTCATCCATCCTGCCAATTTCAGCATCCATAGAAGGTACAAACTCTTCATTTGCTTAGCTGCCAATTGAAAGTTTGGAAAGTTGAGCCCACCTACAGGCACCTCACAAGATATACACAACAATAAAATGTGAAGAAAGAAAATGGCTCAGAAAATCTTACAAAGCACAATTCTATTGAACACAGATGAGATCAGATTCAACTTAAAGGCCTCCTTGGTTCTGGTAATCTCAAAGTCAGTTCTCTGAGGTGTCTTCTAAGAGGGTTAAAGGATGGCTTTTTCTGTTAAAGACTCTCATTCTGACCTATTCACCATTTTGTGTGTGTGTGTGTGTGTGTGTGTGAAATCACATCATCGGTATGTCTATTTCTCAGAGCCTTGAATTCTATGATTGTAGATAGCTCAGCTGTTTTTTTCACAATGACACCCTCAGTGCCTGGGATATATCTGAAAAACGTAAGTGATCAATTATTTTAAAGCCTCAGGTGAATCATGAAATGTACTATAAATTTCTTTGGAACCCTGGTGGTGCAGTGGGTTACGCTCTGGGCTGCTAGCCACACAATGGGCAGTTAGAAATCAGCAGTGGCTCTGCAGGAAAAAAACAATGAGCCTTTCTCCTTCTGTCAAGAGTGGCAGGCTCAGAAACTCACAGCACAGTGCTAGGCTCTCCTAAGGATTCCCTGTGAGTGGGGATTGACTCAAGCAGTGGATTTGGTTTGGGTTTTAGATAAGCTGCTTGAGTCCGATGACTCTATCATCGTCGGCTTTTATCCTCTGTCCATCAAAGTCTGTGACCAATTGTCACCAAAACTTCTACTCCCAAAAATAGTCCATGCATAACACACTTCATTATAAAGTGTATTTTAATCTAACAAAATTTACCCAGGTCACACACATATGAAGAATGAAACACTTAAAGTTGCAAGACAATTTATTTTTAAATATTATTTCTCTTGAAAATGCTGTATCTTGTCTTGAAAACCTTGCCACCTACGTACTCAGTAGCTAAATAAAACTCAATTCACTTTCACTCATGTTTTTTGTGAACCCAACACAGGCAAAATCTAATCACAGATATTTGGGGATAATTCAAGCCTTCTCTTCTTTAGACCTGCTTTCAATATTATTTCCCAAACATACATGCAGCTGTTTTTTTATTTAATGATCAATTAGTCACAGTCGACATTTATGTGCAGAGACCATACTAGGCAGTATAAAGAAGAAACAGTAGGAAAACAGATGGTGGCATGCAACATACGTAATAAAATGTCCTTCTTGGCTCGGCCTCTTGGATATTAGGCATTCAATCTACAATTTTTTATATTCTTTTACATAGGTGCTTCTTCTCTAATGATCCTTGAAGACCCTTGGCAGGAGATATCCTGATGTTAAATCACGTGATTTCTATAATCACTTATTTTTTCTTTTTAATCATATCAAGGCATACATACATACTCATCAAATATCTATGGAATTTCATTTATGTGCTTGTGACTCTAGCAAGCTCTAGTTTGAGAGTACAGAACCAACCACAAAGCTAATATTGAAGGAATTGATGTAAAGAATATAAGCAAGCAATGAAAAGAAATAAATAAAATAATCATGTGACAATTGTAATAAAGCTATATAACAGGTACGAGTATTGGCAAGGCTATATAATAGAATAGGATTAATGTAATTTTAAAAGGCCAGGCAGTATTGAGAAAGCCACTGGTGTAGCCGGAGTATGGCTAGAACTTGAATACAAAATAAGACTTTAAGAATACACATTATAGTCAGCATGATCTACACACAGTCTGTGTTGACCCTCAAGGAAATGCAAACATGCCTTGAGTGAGTGTGCCTATCCTAGACTTTGTTTGGTCCCTGTTCTTTCCTTTATAGATTGAATTTTTGCAGCACCAGGTAACCTGTTTTTTTAGATAATGTTGTTTTAAGAAAGTTACTTATCAAATTGAAAAATATTTGGAGTAAATGTAACAAGTCACGTATTTCCAAATTTGAGCATGAATAAAAAGAGAAGACACAGCTCAGTTCTTTGCTACATAGCCGAGCAAGCTGTAGCCCTGTTTTCTTACAGATTCATTCTGTGTGCTTCTCATTTCCCTGCATCTCCTTTCATTTACAACAACTAGGGAATCTGAGTGAAAAGGTTTTAGACACAGGAGATGACAACTTCAAAGGCTCTAAAAGTGATGGTAATCTCTGTGAATTACAAGAATAATAAAGGATGCTTGGGCCAGAACTTAGGTAACAAGGATCAGACAGACATATAGTGGGGTTAAAAAAGGCGAGATCATGAAAAACAAATCAGGAAGAGAAGTTACTTTCATGCAATAAGAGGCTTATGGGATATTTCAGCAACAGAGTGTCATCTTTTGGTTTTTCTTTTGGGATTCTGCTGGTTTCTCTGTATCAAATGCACTAGAAGGATGCAAAGGCCCCTCTAATGTGGGAGGACCTTGAAGTGGTAGCAGAAGTGATGAAACATGGTCCTATTTGAATGTACTTTGTAAGTAGAGAGAGAATAGGAATTGTTCATGCTTTCCAGTGAGTTGAGAGAAAATAAAAGCTAAGAACTTTTAGGTTGTCTAAAGTATTTCATGCTGATGCAGTTATGAGAAATGGAAGATGAGGAGAAATCTAAAGTTGGGCTCCCAAGAGCAGATGCTCTATAAATGCTAATGTGGTAATTAAGAAACAGAAACAAGTGTAAAGTAATAGTATTGCAAGCTGTTTATATAAGTGATAATAAGCATATAGACTCAAATACCATGCCTGTAGCATGTGAGAAAGTAGCAATAGTAACCAGAGCCAAACCTCAGAGAAAGCAACATCCTGAGATAAACCATCTCATAATTTTCATAATTGAAAATGAATTCTGACAATGGTCGCACTTTAGCTTCACATTTTACAAACCCTAAGAGCCCTTGTCTGAATGGAAATTGGTCCAAAATTGTTTGTGGAATGGTTGGTGGTGATTTTAATCCATCCATCACTCACTTCTTTATCAGAAGATACTGCTGGCTAGCATTAGAAAGCATATCCTGCTTCTAAGATTCTCATGTTTTCAGTTAAGCTGGAACCGACAAACTACATCATCTTTATTAATTGTCTTGATAGTAATCAGCTGAGAACTTTCAACTTGACCTATATGGAGCACTCAGGAAAGATAAAGATTGGTTGCTATGATATCTTAATAACTTAAATATCCATTCCATCAAACCATGTTCTTGAAATTCATTTCAGAGTTTCATGGTGAAGCCCCAGCTCCTTAATTGGCCAGGTTTGATTAATACATCCTTCTGTGCATTCACATTGCCCATTTGCAAAAGGTTAAATGTGTTTCATTTTTCAAGTTCTAACAGTTAAAGATTTTTGTTTTCAGATTTCTACCCCAGGAACATATATTGCTCTACTCATGCTGGCAGTCACCTGCCTGCAAGAAGTTATCCACATCATAAAGCAATTTTAACTGTTTTGTGATAGTGCACAGACTAGACACACTGGATTATCATACATTTGTATGAACATTTCTGAGAAAGAAAAATAGGGAGATTTCCTTTTTTCTGTTTATCAAGTAAGATTTATTTTTAAATTTTGCTATTGAACTGTTCAGGATATACTAATGTTAGCTGGCAGTTGTTAGTGGTGAAAAAGTCTTGTGAAGATTTACTGCTGAGTTTCATGCTATTGTAACTGAAAGAAATTTCACTCACCAGCCCAGATAGCCGGGGCAATGCCACATAGGGTCAGGCAGCATCAATGGCACAAGCTTTTACCATAAATCAGATACTCTAGAATAAATTCAGAACATTAGCATCTGTATATTTTTCCTTTAAACATGCAGAAGACACTTGTAAATCAAACACTAAACTTAAATGTAAGAGACGACTTCTTCACCTTGGGCAGACTTGGAATAAAATCCAGGGTAATGGTTAATGCAAATGAATATTCTAAGAGGACAAAGACATATTCATTTCCCAATCATCTAACCAAACAAATTACTGAGTCAGTTAATATCCATGCATGTCAACCAGATCTGTATGTTGCTAAGAGGTATGGATGGCTTGTTTGGTGGAGTAGATTGCCAAGCATTCCTTTTAGACACTACGTATCACTGGGTGGATTCAAACCTGCAACCTCTTGTTAAAATTCAGTGCATTAATCCTTTGTCTCACTCAGGGATACCTAGCCATTTTACAGGACCTGCTAATTCTCTGCAACAGCTGTTCTCATACATTTTCTATCACCACCAACCTGTGATCTTCCTAATTCATCGTTCTGCTTCTTAGTTTATCTACTCCTGCAGCTGCTCAGGTTTGAATAAGCCCCTGGGTTTCCATCTGACCCACAGACTTGACTTGGACTATACTTACCTACTTGTATAATCAGGTGAGACATTTTGTTTTCTTTCGGTTTTTTTTAAATTGGGATTTAATACATATATCATACCATTCCATAGTTCAATCACATCAAACAGTATTGTACAATTGCTACCATAATCAGTTTCAAAACATTCTTTCCTTCCTAGTCTCTTTGACATCGATGAGCCATTTCTTGATATGTCTCTTTCTATGAACAGAGAGGTGTCACTGCTTTTGCCTCTCTAGAGAACCCAGCCTCAAACAACCCCCAATATTTCATTTCAAATTTTTCCTATCAGACCAGCATTCCTTTTCTACTGGGATTGTATCACCTTTGTGGACAGTCTTTTTAATGGTTCCATGTACTAGTGTTAGTGCCTCTTAAATCCTAATAAAAATTTTACATGTCTGTCCAAGTCTCCTATTGAGCACAGTGCTCACCACACAAAGTTATACAAGAAGCCTCATTCTGATCATCCAATTGTGTGCTCTAGAATAGAGTTGTGGATGCCAGACACAAGAGATGTTGTTTCTCCCATCAAACTATGTGTATGTCAGGAATAAGAAATATTGTTCTCTGACTTCACATAATGTTTAATGAGCTTAATGGACTATCAATAAATCACTCTGATTCTGCCCTATACAGTTTTCCCTGTTCTTGCTGACATGGCAAATCAAGTTAGCCAGACCCAACTCTGTATACTCTTTCCACACCAAAACTGGATAATCTGTGCCCATGCTTCTGAAAACACTAAGGGACACATCAAGTATTCCTAATACATTCTTCCCCATTTTCAATTCTGCTTCCCTTGGATAACTGAGTGCTGGAAGTTGATGTAGTTCAGAAAGCCTCCCAGCAAGGGTACAAAGTCTGTGCCTAAGTCCCTATCTCTGAGTCACTTCATAAAATTGTTCGTGGTTAGGTGTTTAACTGATCCCTCCATTTTCCTTTTTTTTTAAGTATGCAATGGGAAATAACCACAATTCCTTCTACTACATCAATTTCTCCCAGAAATAAATCTTCTATAATCACAAAAGAAGTGCTGGAGGGAGTAAGGATTTCAATCTTGCTTTTATAATTGCTATGTAAGTCCTGAAAATATGGAGGACCCTCAAGTGCAATTTCATGACATCCAGTCTTGCTTTTGTCAACTAGTTTACTGTTTTTAGTATTTTATATTTTTTCATCTATTTTCATTTTTCTTGTTTGCACTGTGAACCATGGTGTGATTAATTTTATACTCTCCAGTGACCCTGAAACTGTACACACCACCTTAATTAACTTATTATTCAACAGCTACACATAAGAATGATTCAGTATGTGTTCTGAGTCTGATACATAAGGTTTGATTTCAGTTTAAGACTTCATGTGTTCAATATGATGTTGTAATGAACTAAAGGGTAGCTGACTATGTCTTCCAGTCTTATTCCCCACATTTCTTTGAATTTTTAATTTGTTTATTTTATATAATATTTCGATCTTATATTTGATTCTAGAATGACTTCCATTTTTTAAAGCTTATACAGTAATCTTTATAGTACAGTCAATGGAACCACAGGTGACATCTTTTCACAGCACCATTTCTGGTTTTTAACCACTCATTTTCTCCTATTTTAAGATTTTAATTGGAATCATCTCTTAGTAGGTTGGCATATACCTTCCCAAATGAAAACCAAATTAAGAGGTATTTTAAATATTAAATTATGTTACAGCATTGTTCTTAGATATTATTCTTATGCAGAGTAACATATCGTACAACCAGAAGGGAACACTGTCCAGTCCTGCACAATGCTGCCATGCTTGAGTGCATTATGGCAGCCATTGGATCAATCTGTCTCAGCAAGGTCCTTCTTCCCCTACACTGATCCTCTGCTTTACCACGAAGAATGTTGTTTTTTAGATCCCGGTTTGTACCAGCAGTTTGAAATCCACTGCTGACCTGGTGATCTCAACTTACTCTGGGGCTCCGTGGAGTCAAGGCATGGGGCAAGAGGGCAGGGGGGCGCCTTGCAAACTGCTTCTGTAGAATTACTGCCAAGAATACCCTCTGTTCTACTCTGTTATGCAGGATGTCTCCCCTGAACCTGGAACCATCTCAAATATAACAATAATAAAAATGTCTACTCTGTAACTTATATGTTTTCCCTAAGTGTGGAATATTCAATAATTGTGCTGAGAAAAATAGGATGATGCATTTTTAAGAAAAAGACAAATGAATGAGCAAGAAATCGGAAACTAGAAGGGCAAATAGTCAATAGAAAGTTTTCTTTTAAATTCATTTATAGTAAGCAAAAACTGATAAGACTAATTAGGTAAAGAAAGAAAACCAAATGCATAATATTATGTTTAAGAGAGATACTAGAGAAAATAATTTTAAGACAGAAACTAATAAAGTCTATAGAATTTAATGGAAACAAATAAATCTTTAACTTTAGTTGAAGAGGGGAGGAAGTCTACTTACTAAGAAAGTCAAAAAGTATTGCTATCCGTGTAATGAAGCATCAGAAATGCGACATTAACAGGCTAGCCAATTTAACCGAATATCTGAGTTGCTGCAGGTTCCGAATGATGGTAGGACACAGTGACCTGCCCCTTGGGGACTTGGTATTGAGACTTCAGATCTGCACATAAGGCAGATGGCTTCATCTTTCTTCTGAGAAGCCACTGATGCATGCGACCTGCTGATCTGGTGGTGAGCAGCTCCGTGGCTAGCCCGCACACCATCAGGGGATGCTGAACCAGTTAGATCTCAGTGGGTATTTCAACATTAATGCCACTTTTTTTTTTTTATTCCAGGCATATATACGTAGTCTACGGAAACATATGAATAACATTTAAATTATTAATAGATAAAAAACAAACTCAATTCTTAATAGATTGGGGGGGGGGAAGGGATGGTGGAAAATTAACATCCACTCCTAAAAAGAAATCTCCTTAGACAAATGGATTTAATCTGATAAAAGTTATCTCAAATTCACAGTGATTATTTTGGTCAGGAAATACAAATAATGAAGAAATTAAAATAAAAGCTAAAATACAAAATGTAAAAATAATCCAATCATTTACCGAAAGAAAGCAATGAAAAAGCTACTAGAAATGAAAAGGGAATTTTTAATTATATATAATGAATGTGAAAAATGATGCATTTTAAGAAATGAAAAATTCTAATATGAAAATAACTCATATACAAAGTTTAAAGAAATGCTAGACAAACTCAGGAGACATTAACTTCACAGGAAATTAATTCCTCTATCTTAATAAAACAAAAATTTACTGAGAAACAGAGGAGCAAATTAAGTATGCATTAACATACATATTATTCTATAAAATGGTTCATGTTTATAAAGATACACATTCTCTTGAAACAGCTATAATTTATCTTTCTGAATTCCAAAATGTATTCTAAATTTATTATGATAAAACAATGTGGTGTTGGACTAACATATTCAAAAATAATAAGCAAAATAACTTACAAAAGGTTTTAAGAGGGATTTTCAAGTAGATTCAGGGAAAAGGAGAATAATTTACTAAATGGACTTGTGAGGACCTGTACCCAATGTTTTTACATGTAGATTCCTGAGGGTTCTGTAGACTCAGCCTTGAGCTGGGTACCATGAGGTCAGTGATTTAAAGGAGAAAGATGAGGCCATCTGTTATTCCAGAGTCACCATCTCTCAAACATGGGGTGGCTTTGAATCAATTAATTATGTAGCAGTTGGTTTAGCCAAGTATGAGTTGCTTATAAATCAAAGACTAAATATAAAAGAAAAGTTATAAACCAATTCATATGAATATTTATAGTTGTTATGATGTGCTACCTCACGGCCATCGAGTTGTTCCTAGCGACCTCTTTCTGAGAGGGGGCCTGTTTACAAGAATAGAAAGTCCAGTCTATCATCTCCTTTGGAGCTTCTCGTGGTTTCAAATTGTGCACCAGGAGGATAGCCCACCACGAGTTCATCACCTAACCACTACGCTGCAAGGACTCCTAGGACATACTACATAAGGACCATAGTTATATTACAGATAGAAATATACATATGACATTAAAATGATCAAAAGCAAAACAGTAATGATAACACATCAATTTAAAACATAGGTAATCCCCCAAAATACACCAATAAAATTAGAATAAGTAGAGAACTTGGGGGAAATATATAAAAGTCTTCATATGTATGAAAGTCTTATAACACACAAGTAAAAAGAGAATGAAACAAAATAAACTAACACTTCCATGGAAAACTCACCAAAGGACATCAAAGAGAAATGTAAGGAAAACAGCTAAGAACAGAGTGCAATTTCATTGGTAATATGCAAACTCAGCTCCCACCCTGAAGTCAAGGCAATGCTAACTTATAGGGACCTACAGGACAGACTAGAAGTGCCCACGTGAGTTTCATAAACCGCAATGGCTGACAGTAGAAAGCCTTATCGTATAAGTTTGCATATCGTCTCTCTAACTATTTTATTATAGTTAATTCATAAATGATAAGTTTTAATGTTACCGTGAATAAGAGCAAAGAGATCTTTGTACACCAATTTTAAGAGCAAAAAGTGATATAACCAAGGCATACACTAAAATTCTGCTTTCTAGAAAGTCATGCTCAAGAACTGGTTGACCATGTAATCATCAATACTTATTTAGGTATTCATACTTTTGCTGCACGTAAGAAAAAACTTAAAACTCAGAAACTTTGGATCAAATTATATACCCATATTATTAAATACTAGACTAAAAATAAAAACTAAAAAATAATGCTATAAAATTCTAGTGTATGTTTATGTGCAAAGAATGATTATGTGCATCTATAACATTATTCCTTTTAAAATCATGCATATAAACTAATATGTATTTTAATAACATGACCAAGGTGATAGTTACATAATTTGCTGTTAATTTGAGGATTCAGAGTGAAGGGGTGGAGTCTAGGCTGTCCATCAGGATATAGCCCATGAGGCCTCCGTGCTGGGATGGCCTTCTCCTGAGGATTCTGGGATTCTGGGAACTCCACTATTCTCTCCTTGAAGGTAGTAGACACCCTCTCTCAGCTGACTCCCTGGGAGACAAGACACATGGACCTACACTAGTGCCCTGAGCTGGAGCAGCCATGTAGAGCTCTCTGCCAATTCTGAGATGCTTAAAACGCAATTCACAAGACTTTCCACCCACTGGCCTGTGATCTTCTGCACTCAATGAGTTTCATAAGTATGAAGAGGATTTTATAGATTGATATAGGACATATGGGCTAATATTGGACTTATGGACTTGATCTGGACTAGTCTGGGATGCTTTCTCAATATTTGATTGCTCTTGTATATATAGCTCCTTCTGCTACATAGGAGATTCTCCCTGGATTTGTTTCTCTAGTCTAACTGTACTGTGTTAAGCCTTTACATAATTGTATATTCTTTCTCCTTCCCTCAAATTGATTTTATTTTCTAATCCTAGCTTTCCAGCCAATGATCCTTACGGCGGGCAACTTAATTTACTTCATACATAATAATTCTTCCATATCCCATCATTTAAATTAGGTTAGATAAATCAGACACAATTTAGTTCAATAACACAGTCCTAGACTTCCTTTTCTTCATTTTTTTTCTGTGAACTAATTTCTGGACCCATTTCCCAGGGCAGCAAGCTCCTGCCTTCCACTTCGATCAGTTAGCTGCCCATATGTGGAGAAGAGCAGCTGAGAAGAGGAGCTGCAGAGTCCCTTCGCAATGCACTGGTTTACTGCTGGTCTCCTTGCAACCTGTCCTCTCTTTGTCTCATGCAGAATAGCTCTGCCAAGGGCCACACTTGGCTCCAGACAAATCCTTGGAGATGCAGGAGCATATTCCTTTTGTCCTGTCAGCTATTAGCTGCCTCTTCTATATACATCAAAAAGTCCTATTTTAGCTCATTGATTTAAGCAAGTCCCTGACATGCCACCCTTGGTCCAGGGTGTCTTAAAGATAGTTAGGATCAAAGCTGTCCTCAAGATGGCATGGTGCACACAAACTACAGCCAGAAGATTGCTCATCTTCCTCAGGTATCTACATACATCCAGAGGATGTCAAGATGTGAATTATACTCCCCAAAAGATATGCTGACATTCTGTCTCTTGTACCTGTTAAACATGATTTTGTTTGGAGAAAATTAGATCTGTATGCCATTAAGAAGAAATAGGAGTCCCAGCCCTAATCCTTCCAGTGTGCTGCTTTCTAAAGGTGTAAGAAGACACAGGTGAAGACACTGGGTGGAGGCTGCATTTAAAAATACATTTTCAAGTGTCAAAGAAAGGTCAAGGATTATAGGAGGTCACTGCAAGCTATGGGAGAGGCATGGAACATTCCATGAAGGAATCAACACAGTTAATATCCAGATTTGGGCTGCTAGTCTCAGTACCATCAGAAAATAAAATTCTGCTCTTTAAAATATTGTGGTATTTTGCTATGGCAGGAGTTTCAAGTATTTTCCATCCTATTTCCCATTTTGATACTCAGCTCAAGGAATCAAGGAACTAACCCCACCATGCTACTTTTCATTTCCTTTTCCTGTGTTAAGCTTGATTCTTCTGCTTGCTTGGCAACACGACTGGAACCAATTACTTCTGGGAAGTTAAGTCAAAATGGAGAACTTCAGCAGATGTGCTTGACCTCAGCCATCCCTATCTTCTCCACAAGAACTCAAGACTCATGATCTGAGTTAAGGATAGCCACGGGGGAGATAAATGTATGTTGTGTGGTATACCAGTTATTATGGATTATCTTAATCACACATATTGTCTAACATGACATCATGTAGATCTAGAGATCTACAGATTGATAGAAAGTAGGCTAGAGATGATCCATACCCAAAATAAAGCTAACAACTACTAGTCTATATTTATTGTAGTCATACTGTTATTAAAAGCCATTGGGTTGATCTTGACATATAAAGACCACATGTGATAGAGTAGAACATAGTAGATGTTTGGTGTGCTTTTGAAAAATGCATTCCTATATATGGGGTGAAGCTTTGTAAAGCATACCATACTTTTATATTGAATACTTCATATGTATTTTGGCTCAACTCATCCATTTCAATCCCTGAAATGGACCATGGTTTATCCTACTTCATCGCTGTGTTTCCTTTTCACATTTCTGCTTTCCTAACCCTCTGTCCTGAGCAGATGCTGCCCTTTTGTTCTTAAAGTGTTGATTCAGTTACAGACATGAAGGGTGACTGGGGGTCAAATTCTTGGGAGTGCCACCAGGTTAATGACTATAATCTTTAGAGTAGCAGATTACCAGGTCCTTGGATGGGTTAAACATGCCACCCTTTCAGTTAGGGCTGACCACTTAAATACACCCTTACTAAAGCACCCAAAACAATTTGAAATATAACCTTCTACAATTCTCAGCTACCCAGACATGTTTCTCCTTCACCTGAATAACATTTTGTCTTACAGGAATATTAAAGAGATCTCAGAATCATATAGGTTCACTCCATTAAACAAAGCATATGGTTTCAGTGGCGTCTTCTTCTGAAGTAGAAAGTCCAGGCCTTCTTTGTTGTTGGTTCTTAGTTCAGAAGTGCCATTGAAATCTATTCACTTTGGGTGACCTTATTCGCATGTGAAATGCCAGCAACAGAGCTTCCAGTATCACGGAAACACACATGCCACCACAGTATGACAAGCTGATAGAGAAGTGGTAGTGGCGGTGCTTCATTGCATCAAATGCATGTAGATATTGAATAAGGAAGACCATAGAAGAATTGATACATATGAATTATGGTGCATTTTCCATTGAAAAATGCCATGGACTGCTACAAGGAGAAAGTGAGCTGTATTGGAAGAAATTAAGGCCAGAGTTCTCCTTAGAGTAACATGACCAGATTTCCCACTTTTTAACAATTTAACGATGTCCCATGGCATTTTAAAATTAAAATAAATGTGTCACAAACTATTTTTGCATTCTATGAAAATTTTTGTTGCTCCATATAGATCAAAATTTTAATCAAGAACTCTCCCTTCACCCCCTTCCAAGCAATGGTGTCCTGCTTAAAAGCTGGTCTCTTTATTCTTAGAGGCAAGAATGGCAATTCTTCATCTTACATATCTTTGACACGTTGTAGGAGAGACCAGTCCCTCAAGAAAGATATCATTTTTGGTAAAGTGGAAGGGCAGTGAAGAAGGGAAGGCATTCAGGGAGATGGATGGACACACAGAGTGTCTGCATCAATGGGCTTAGGGTCAGGAGCAATTGTGAAAGGGACACGGCCCGCAGTGCTCTGTTCTATTGTGCACAAGGTCACTCCAGATGAGAGCCCATCAGATGGTGCCTAACAACAACATTAATAAATTTGGCTTCTGAGTAGGAAGCAAATTACATCGGATTTGTACAAATAACTGTTTCATTTAGCAAAGGGGAGTACTGCATAACAAAACTCTGCTATTAAAGTCATTGAGCAGTTAAGTAGCATCTCACAAATCTCACTGTCATAAAATTCATTGTCACCCAGTTAATTGTGACTCAAAGTGACCCTGTAAGAAAAGGTGTGACCGCCCTTGTAGATTTCGAAGATTTTAACTCCTTACAAGACCAAGAAGCCTCCTCTTTCTCCCGTAGTATCCAGGTATTTTATTTTTACTTCTCATTATATGTGAGGATAATTTTGTAATGTCAACACTATGCTAATAAATGATAGAAAAAGAGAATAATGCATTATCCAACAAAATCCTGTTCTTTTTTCTTTAATAAATGCAGACCAAGTCAGAAGAGTCCAGGAAGACTTTTGAGCAAGGACTTCAATGATGGTACATCATATTTTTCTCAAATGTAAGGAAAAACCTATGATTGGCTCACCATACTAGCCGCAGATTCAAAACCATAAATTCCAAAAGCAGCTATATTAAATGAGTGGTAATAATGAGGTAACCTAATCATAACTCAGAAAGCTTTAGACCCCAGAGTCTAGCTGATCTAGCACGAATAAATTTATGTTATGTATCAAGAATCATCATGTTTGTTAACTTAATAATCTGATGCCTTGCAGGAAATATACAAGGTTTATATTTTGGGGTAGCCAATAATGTTATAATTGGCATGGTTTTGTGGTTTGATTTGTGTGTGTGTTTGTTTTGGTTTGGGTTTTTAAAAGCCATTTCAAATCTTTAACCTTTAGCTTCCCAAGGGACATAATTTATAAGAAAAAATAACAACAAGGAATTGTCCAGGATTGTTGATCAGACCCTTCAAATTCAAAAATGCTGCTGAGGTACTTAGGAATAATGTGTGGGATGTCCAGAATCAAAGATTCCTACAGGATCCGACTTGCGCACAACTTCTCAGGAAACACACACTCAACCTCCCTGTGCCCCCACCCCTAGCCCCATTTGCCCTGAACTCATTCCCAGGACAACCAGAAAATTTAGTATAACACAATTATTATTCTCCCTCTGAAAAGTTAATCTGCTTTGTTCTAATATATTCTCAGAAGGCACATGATCAGATATGAAACCCCAGCATTCAAACAAAGTGGGAAATTTTGAATGTGTTAATCATAATGGTTTCTGTCTCCAGCTGCTATTTTAACAACCCAAAACCAAAGTCGCTGAAATGGAGTGAATCCTCCTTAGTGACCCGCTATGACAAAGTAGAACTTCATAGGGGTTCTGAGACTGTAAATCTTTATAAGTGCATATGTCTTCATTTTGCTCCCGAGGAGTGACTCTTGGGTTTGAACTTCAAACCTTGTGGTTAGCAGTCCCAAGCTAACTCATACTATCCTCCATACAATCTTCATTTTAATTGAATACCGGACAGTATACAATTACACTCAAGTGATATTTTAAAGACTGATTTATAAGGCCATGTATCAGATTTCAATATAAAAATGTAGATATTTGGGGCTTTTAACAGGAATTAAGTGTAATACAAAGAATTTAATGTTGATAATTTGGAAGGTGCAGGCTCTCCAGACTGGGCCTTAAGGGAGGATTTCCTGATCAGAGTAACAAAGCCACTCTCAGAAGGTAAGAATCAAGAGGTCACTGGTAGAAGTTT
The DNA here is from genome assembly GCA_004026705.1 of Nesogale talazaci. Taxonomy (NCBI): domain Eukaryota; kingdom Metazoa; phylum Chordata; class Mammalia; order Afrosoricida; family Tenrecidae; genus Nesogale; species Nesogale talazaci. The sequence goes on from PVJH01004027.1 coordinate 90,550, forward strand.
TAAACCAGGAACCTTCCACTGTAATTAACTCCTAGAAGTCAGACTGTTGCTGCAACTACCACCTTAGCAACTGCCTTGGGGAGAGAGAGAGAGAGAGAGAGAGAGAGAGAGAGAGAGAGAGAGAGAGAGAGAGAGAGAGTTGAAACTGGCCCACCAGGGTTTTGCATCCAGTTTTCTGGAAGAAGAAACAAAGTATGCTGTGGAAAGATCGGTTCCCTCTCAGCCCTACCTTCTAAGTCTTGACTAATTGCTTCTAATCCAGGGTCAGCAAAACTTTGAGACAAAAGAGTCATGAATACAACAGTTTTGCAAACAAATGGATGCACTATTATCTGAATAATGGTTTTATTTTCATTTTCAGTTTTACATTAGAGCCATTTGTGTGTCCTCAAAGCGCCGCATGAGACCCCACAGTCGCCGTTTGTGGGCGTGGTTTCTAGATGAGACCCTCATCCTCTAGATGAGGAGCCAGCTTGCTCGCTTCCAAAAATCAGCCACTAGGAACAGGTAGATCAACTCCATCTGCCACATGAGGGAGTTGGCATTTTCATTTCACAGGTAAGGACATAGGAGCTTAGAGACTTTAAGTGCAAGGCTTCAATGTTGAAGAGTTGACTTGCCAGCTGGGGGTCTGGGGGGCAGGATACCTACAGGTTTTAATGACAAGTAGAGTATACTTTCCAATTTGTCATTTTGCATTGACCGTAAGGGATAATAAAACTAGGAAAAGAAACAATTGATCAGACCCCCTAATGGGAACTAACATTTCCTAACAATTATTTGTTCATCCATCAGACTATTTTTATGTTTCAAAGAGAAGGTCAATTTAGGAAGAATCTCCAGATTAATAGCAATCCGTCTCAACAATGCAAAGCAGTTGCTAGAATTTAGGACATATAGATGATACAAGCCTATAAACAGCAAAGCTTTTTTTTCTTCCTTAAAAACTCATGGAGCACTAAAAGAAGCAGTAGAAATGATGAAATTAATGTTCTTCATTTTTATCCCCAGATCCCCCAAATTATAAATGTCAAAGAATAAAAGAAAAATTAGCTGATGCTATCTGTATTAAATTCAGAATTGCTATTTGAGTCAAATGTAATATATTAATGTAATTTAAATAAATACTGGCAAAATTATCTCTTAAAGAGATACTGTTAAAAATGTAACTATAAAGGTACCTAATATAATTTAACTTGCTTATCAGCTTTCTAATACAGTTCTCTCTCGCTTTTTTAGTAATTAGTTATTTTTAAGAAAAGAATTGTTATCTGTGTCTTCACAGTGGATCATAATTTAATCAAATGTGTGATTTTTAGTTCGATTATAAACATATTCATCCAAAATTCACTAAAGCATACAGAAAAATGGCATTGCTGTCATTTTACAGATCTCCAAAGCAGTCTATGGTACTCTAATTTTTGTGACTACCTCTTTGAGGCAAAGCATTTTTAAGAGGTCTCCTGAGAGCATTTATAATAAATCTTCCCTGACTTTCTCTTAAGCAGGAAAGAAAAATCCATTTAAGACAAAGCTTTGAGGCAAAAATGCTACCTGACTTCAGATTCAAACTTTTCATTATTAGGAAACAAGTTAAAGTCTCAGAGGGGTGCTGAATCAGTCTATTCTGAGAAGAATGGAGAAGCTACTTAAGGAAAATGGAGTCAAATTCGCAAGAGGAACAAGTTCCTATCCTGGCAACATTCTCATTCCTAGAATTTCAACAGCTCTACAGGGAAGGTTTATTGATTCCCAACATGAAAAAATAAGATAAAGTCAAATTTTAGCAGTTAATTGTTGAACATTCTATGTGCCAAATGTGCAAGTCATAATAACCCTACTGAACAGAATAAAATTCTTCCACAAGACATCTGAGTCTGTCAATCTTTATGGGAGCAAAAGCCTATATCTATCCCAGGTACCAGTGCCAGGGTAGGGTGGTAAAAAGCCCAAATTTTTACCCACACTGCCACTAGGGTTACAACGCATCCGAATCACTTCAGTCATAGTGAAGATGCCAATTATGTTAGATGTTTTACACAGATCACCTCCATTCATCTTCAGAGCATGACTAGAAGCATTAGCAATCACATATTACAGACATGGAAACTAATGTTCAGAGAAGCTACAAATTTGCCTAACCATTGCAAAGCTAGTGAGAGGAGGAAGCAAGACTCACACTTGGTTAGCTGGCTTCAAAGTTCATACCCATACTGTAGTAATAGAAATCCAATAACTTGAGTAAAGGCCATTTTCTGCTTAAAGGAGTTACTCAAATAGAGATCGTCTGAGGCAAGCAATTTAGATTGACACAATGACCAAAAACCTACATGGTGTAAAACTGCAGCACCACAGGAAAAGCTATGCAATCTTACCTGAATGTCTATAGCAATCAATGTAAAGGTTATTCAAGTTCAGCAACTTGCCTCTAGCAAAATACAGCTAAATTTGTTCTACTTATGGGAATGGAAGCATAGTAGAGATTCCTGTTTCCTCATTTGCAGTTAGAATTCTCACCTTCACACAGTGAAGAGATGCATCAGAGAAAAGAATGCACATCTATGACTACACAAATGAGATATGAAATAATCAACACCCGACACCCACTTCTACGCTGCCTCACTTTCTCAAGAAATATACTACTGACCTACATATACCCATCTCTTGATAAGTTTATCATCGCCAAACTCAGTGTTCATACAGCTGATATTTCATTATTGTGTATGTTAAACATAGTATGATTTTTTTTAGGATTCTTATGGAAAAGGATCATTTTTAGCTATACAGTGGATTCAATGAACTTTCCCTTTGTTTTTGTGGAGAAGAGACATCCTTACAGTAAGGTTTCATCGCTGCTGTTGAATTGCATATTTTTGTACTATTCTGTACAATGTCTGCAACTTATTTGTAACTTAGACTTTCCAAATCAGATGTGATGTCTGAAGCCCTGTGACGGAATTGTGTGGGAACAAGTACTCAGGACTGCGATTAGTCTTCATACAGGACTTCAAAGAGCATTCAGATTTTGAGATGCCACATCCCATGGCAAATTAAATTTGCTTCCAAGCAACGTTCACCTTAATTTTCTTTTCCTTCACTTCTCTAACAGATTACCTTGACTCAGACTCTGAGACATGAGACACAGATTCCTCTGGAGACTTTCATATGCTGCTTCCATATACAGTCACCTCTACAGTCTCTAAGGACATTAAGCTGTTACTAGCCTAATTTCCTGATTTAGTCCTGAGATACTAGAACAGTGAGCGAAGGGAACTGTTATGTTGATGGAGCCCAAATCAGATCCCCTATTGCTACTGAGGTCTGGTCCCTTCAGACTGAGAGTGACGAAGGGACAGTGTGGAACTGCCTTGCAATGTTTCCGAGGATGTAATCTCTACAGAAACAGATGGTCACATAACGCTCCCTTAGAGCTAGTGGAGGGTTAGAATTGTTGGTTAGCTTCCTGTGCTTAAACACTGCACCATCAGGGACCTGTATGGTAGTACAAAACCCCAGTGCCATTGAGTCGATGGAGACTCACAGTGATTAAGACTGCAAATCTTTAAGGGAGCAGACAAGGTCATCTTTTTCCCCACTGGGTGGCTAGGGGCTTTGAACAGCAGCCCTATGCTCATCCCACAGCACACTGAGAGCCCCTTCTAAGGTGGTAAAAGGGGCTTTAACAAAATGCGCTCTACCAAGAACAGTATTAAAAGAGAGTAATATTTCTCAACACAAAAGGTCAGAACTCCTTCTCCATGAGTAATTACTTCAAAAACAATATGACACACACTCACAAACACTACCACCACCACAATTATTTCCTGTTTGCTAGTCCCCATGCAAAACCATTCTGTTCTGCGTCATGCTTGACCAAACTGCTGGGTGCAGCCGCCTGCATTACCTAGCCTAACAGGAAGTCAAGCAGGACATCAAAAATCAGGAAAAGAACAGGATAGGTCTTGACTTGCTTGCTCCCTGTTCCAGTGCAAGGATCCCACGGGATGTTGTCCCCTCTTACTAAGTGTCTCCCCAGGTAGTCCTTCCCCAAGGCGCAGGGTCAACACACTGCAGCTCTTGATCCACAGGTGGCCATTTAGGTACACACATGTGGCCCTGAAATCAAATTGTAAAAGCTGCTGTGCCGATAATGGTGACTTTGTTTGTTGGTAAATATTTATTTACAACGTTCAAACAATCAAAATTATTGTGAGGGACAAGATTGGTTCTTCAATCTTAAAAGTTTGCCAATCTCTGACTTTGACTTCCTTTTTATTTTGTTGAATGATTATTTATTTTCAGGTTATAGACCTTTCATGCAATGGAGAAAGCACTTGGTTGCTAACCAAAGTGAGAGTAAAATCCCCCAAACATGCTGTGTTAGTCTGGGTAGACTAGAGGAACACATTTCATAGACACACGTATAGATATAAGGAAAATGTTTATATACAAGAGGAACAGGACATAGAGCCCAATCCAGTTCAAAGTCATAAGTCCGATATTAACCCATATGCCCAAAAAGAGTATACAGATTCTCCTTCCAACTCATTAAGTCACAGGTCAGTGGGTACAGAATCCCAGCAGGGGTCTCCACATGGCTACTCGCTTCCGGGGCTCAGGGTCCATCAACACAGAAGCAACTCCTCCTCACTGACAGAGGTCTCCATGTGGCCGCCCCAGCTTCAGAGGTCTGACTCCATCAGGGCAAAGCTGTGTGGTCTCTCTGCCGGGTCCTCCAGCTTCTCAGACGCTGCCATCTTGTCTTGTCCATGATTCATCATCTCTGAGACTAACTCCCAACAACTAGGGAAGATAACTTCTCATCTTCACGAGGCAAGTATCATGAGATTTCCCAGAAGTCTCAGGAGAAAGCCATGCCCATACAGAGGCCTCATTGGCTACTCAATGATTATCTCCAGATTAACAGGCTAGACTCCACCCCTACATCTCAATCATAAAATTAACATAAGCACATGACTGCCACACATGCCATGGGAGAAAAACTTAGTCATCTATAGAACTGTAGAGATTGCTGCTACTTTTTTGTGTCAGTAAGTTATTTCTGCCTGAAAGCAAAAATAAACGAAAAGGAAATGCTGCCATGTCCTGAGAATCCTCCTAAATGTTTCTGTGTTGAGCCATTGTTCCAGTTACAGTGTCCTTGCCTCTCATTGATGGTCTTTCTCTTTTTCATCAAGCACGAAAAAATTTTTTTCTTGTTTTTTTTGCGGGGACATCACTGCCCCGTGATGGGAGTAGGAGGCCCATCTTTGCTCCTGGAGAGGTGCTGCTGGATTTGAACCGTCAGTCCAGTGGGCTGCAGTCCCGCACACAACCACTACTTCACCAGGCCTCAGCCCAAACATGGAAATTTTTGTTTGTTTTCAGAGACTAGTGCTGAGAAAAAGTACATAGGATACAGCCTTGCCATCTTTTTTTTTTCAGAAGCAATATGGCTGTACCTCTTTTGAGACATATTTGGTCTTTCTTTTGATAGTTCCTGGTTTATTCAAAATACTTCAACATAAAAATTCTAATGTTTCCTTCTTCAGTCTTCTCCATTCATTATTTAGCTTTCACATATGTTTAAGACTATTGGAAATACTATGGTTTCAGTCAAGAACACATTAGTTCTCAAAGTGGTATTTTGGGTTTTTAGCATTTTTAAAAGACCTTTGAGCTGTATCTATCCATCATAATAATTACTACATTATTTATTTTTTAACTCCTTCCAATATGGGTATTGTTTGCAAAGCCAAATCAAATGAAATCCTCATGACTCCAATCAGTTCTTCTTTAATCATGATGCTTCTTATTGATCAATTGGTGAGCGTTTTTGTTTTCTTTATTATAAGCTATAATCCATACTGAAGATTGATTTTCATCTTAATGAGAAAATACTTCAAGTCCTCTTCACATTCTGCAAGCAAGATTGTTTCAGCTGCATTTGCAGGTGGTTAATGACCTCTCCTCCACTCTTGACGCCACATGCCATTTCATATAGCCCAGTTTCTGAGATAATTTGTCAGCAGACAGACTAACTGAGTCTAATGATAGGATACAACCCTGAAACACCTTTCCTGATTTTCAACCATGCAATAATTATCTTCAGCAAAATTTCACTTGCTTGTTACATTAATAATAATTTTCTAGAATTTCTGCATTTCATTGGGTCATGTCTTTTTGGATGGGAACAAACAGATTTCTTGATTGGTTGGCTAAGTAGCTGGCTTCAAATTTTATTGGAAGAGACCCGTGAGTTCTTTCAGTATTATATCAGTTTAAGACATGTCAGTTGGTCTTGTCAATTGTGAAAGTTTTGTTTTTCAGTAATTTATTCAGAGTAACTGGGACTTATTCCTTCTATAACATTGGCTCTAACATATGCTATTTCCTCAGATGGCTGGACATTGAGCTGTTCTGCTGGAGTGACTTTCAAGATACTGCTCAATATTCTGCCACTACTATCCTTAATAATGTAATTCAGAGCATTTTAATTATTTAGTACTTTAACCTTCAGAAATGCCAAATAGTATCTCCTCTTAGTTTTCTAATGCCAGATTTTGGACATTTTACTATAATACTTTTCCTTGTCTTCTCAAACCAAACCTTGCACTCTCATTCTTTTTTTTTTTTTTAATGATTTGTTTTTTTTTTAATTTTATTTTTTATTCATTTTCTTGGGGGCTCATACATTGCTTTTCATCATACATAGTTCAATACATAGTTACATATATGGTGCCAAGCACCTTCACTTGCGTGCCCTTGTCAACCTTCTCCCAACATCTGCCTTTCCACTTGGGCCCTTGATATGAGCACCCCCCTTCTTTCCCCCTCCAACCGCCCCCCCCCAAATCCTCATTACTCTGTAATCGTTATTGTTTTATCATATCTTACACTGCCCAACATCTCCCCGTGCCCGCTCCTCCCTACATCCATCCTCCAGATAGGAGACAGTCTGCAGATCCCCATAGTTGGCTTCCTCTCTCTACCCCACCCTCCCTCAACCCGTCCGGAAACTCCACTCCCACCAATGACCCCAAGGGGCTCATCCACCCCGAGTTCCCTGCGCTTCCAGGCCCCATCTATGCCAGTGCACCTCCTGCAGCCCAGCTGGAACTGCAGGGCAGACTTGGGACTGTGGTGGTTTGGGGGAGGAAACCTTCAGGAAATAGAGGAAAGTTTTATGCTACCTCACTACCCCTTGACCGACCCATCTCCTCCCCATGACTCCCCTGTCAGGGAGTGTCCAATTGCCCACAAGTGGGCTTTGAGCACCCTCCCTCCCTGTCCCGCTCTCCCTCTCATTCTTACTGATTTAATCCTTGTTCTTTGATGTTTGCTGTCTGCTCCGTTTGATCCCTCTTATTCTTTATTTCATCCCTCCTTTCTTTTGCCTTAGCTGTTCCATTTTTGGAGGGAGGGGCATCACTGCCCTCTGGTGGGAGAGGGAGGTCCAGCCTTTCTCCTGGAGAGCTGCTGCTGGAAGTGAACCACCAAGCCAGTGGGCCGCACTCCCGCACTCAACCACTATGCCACCGGGGCTCAGCCCAGCTGTTTCCTTTTTAAGACCAAGTGTCAGAGTCTCTTCATACATTTAATTCAATATTGTCTTTTAAAGATATTTATATATGATATTCTTGACATCATCAAACAATCTGTCTAGTTTTCAGTCATTTGTGTTTAAGAGTAAAATCTATCCTTGAAATATTTTCTGAATTCAGGTCCGGTACACCCAACTGTTGTTACAGAACACTGACCTGTGCACATATATAACTTGTCCATAGATTAAGAGATAGTTATTCAAACAGAACTGAGGGTGGGGAGTATATTCTTTACATAAGGAAAAGTGAGCATCAAGATTGTATTCTTTCACCATCCTTTTTCAATCTGCATTCTGAGCAAATATATCAAATACATAAAGGAGAACATTGTCATCAAGATTTAAGAAAGATTCAGTAGTACGACACAACTTTATTTGCTGAAAGTGAGAAGGACCTGAAGCACTTATAGATCAAGATCAAGATCTTCCACATGAATTATACATCAACATAAAGAAAAGCATATCTATACAAGTGGGCCAGTAAGGAACACCATGATGAATGGAAAAAAAGGTTGGTGATTTTAAGAATTTTATTTTACCTGTATTTCACAACCAATATCTATGGAAGCAGTAGTCAGGAATTTAAAGGATATTTTGCCTTGCACAAGTATATTACAAAAATCCTCATTAAAGTCTTAGAGATTAAATGTGTCACGTTGAGGACTCTGGTATACCTTATTTAAGCTATGGTATTTCAAATGGTCTAGTATGTATTTAAAAGCTAGGTAAAAGATAAGGAAGAGCGAAGAAAATTGAATGCCTTTATATTCTACTGTTTGAGAAAAATATACAATGGAAAATATACAACCAGAAGAATAACCAAATCTGGGAGAACTTCACCCAGAATACTTCATAGAAGAGAAGATGATGAGACTTTGTCATATACATTTTTACACTATTGCAGAAGGCATTGAGTCACTGGCAAAGGGCACGATGCTTGCTGTAGTTGAAAAAGAAGATCTTTGATGAGGATGATTGACATGGTAGCTATCACAATGGACTCAAACATAATAGTGATTATGAAGATGGCATATTTTGACCTACAGAACATAGGTCACGATGAATCAGAATAGTTTCAACAGAACCCAACAACAACAACATACTGAAGGTCATAGTTTGACGCTCGTGGATCTGTTTTAATTTTAACTATCTTCACCCTCAACTTGAACTTGAATAAAACTAATTGATGGTGTTTGGCTATCAGCCCCTAGATGTGATCTCCCTGATGACATAGAGCTTAGAATCCTATTTTAGCAACTTATTTAGCCTACGACCAATTTCCAGAAAGTGGAATGCTCAGCCCCCTGCTGGCAATAAAAGACTTGTAGGTGTCTGCTTTCACAGCCCCCTGAACTGTTACAGCAACCCGGGAGGAGAGATTATCCTTTCAGAGAAACACTGATGTAGGTAATCTCTATCTCTCTTTTCACAGAGGCAATTGTTTTGATTCTTTTGTATTCGATCTATGAGGTTCACATGTATAATCATTGTTTACGCTTTTGAAAAAGGATTTCTAATGAATATATAATTGGCATTGTGGTAGTCTATCATGTAGCTTCCTCCATCATTTGGATTACTAAGGCTATATTTTTCAACTAAATTCTCTTCACTTCTAATTTTCATATTTGAATCATTAGTAATTACTAATGCATTCTGATTCCATGATTTATCAATTTCAGACTGTAAAAGTTGGCAAGGTCTTTAATTTCTTCATCTTTGGAATGAATCCTTGGTTCACAAAATTGAGTAATAGAGTTTTCTAAGTGGGGATATGAATTTTTAAAAAATAACTGAGGTTTAATACATATATAATATCATTCAACCCCATCACTTAATATTGTACAATTGCTACCACAATCAGTTTTCAAACTTTATTCTTCTATGTGGACTCATTGGCATCATCTCCCTTTTCCCCCTCCCCCTTGCCACTGTCCACTCCTCCCCTCCCCTTTATTTGACTTGCTGTCCCCAAAGCTTCTTCAATCCTGGGTTCCACATATGAAAAAATAGAAAAGCATAGAACACAGCTTCCAGACGCAGACCTCCAATGGCTCTCTGCCTCTAAGACACACTCTAATATGAACAAAATAAAAAACCAAACAAAATAATATCCCCCCCAAAAATACAGAAAAATTTGGAAAACAGATCAGGTCCAGGCTGCATCATAGGGGGATCAAATGGCAAAGTTTTGATTGTTCATGTCAGTTTTATGCCACTGACTTTCTATATTCCTTTCCCGCCAGCACGTTTTTTAGTGACCACTTTCCTCCAATCCTTCAATTTTAGATGGCGGGTTCTCCAGAAAGGATGTGGATATTTTCTTATCACTTGCAGCATTGTACTTAAATATAGATATTAAAATAATCTTTTAAATTATAAATATGATATTATTCTTGTTCAATTATTTCATTACTGACATGCAGACCATATAATTATCAAATTTAAACTAGTTATTTTTAGATGATAAATACTCTAGGATATTGGTCAAGTGTTCTGTATCAATTTTGATAACTTCAAATTTTCATGGTTCATTCTTTACACATTGAATCTTTTAACCACTAATAATGTTTGTACCTGTTTTTCCCCTTGTTTTCCATCACATCTAATCAGGAAATGAAGTTCTCCAAAGCTTTTTACCACCCAGGACCGCAGGAAACTCTATTTGAGTCAACAGCTCTTCCCCAAACTTTCTCCTGTTCCAGCTCATCCTCTAGCACTATATCAGAGAATGTTCTACTGTTAGTCATAAGATCTTTATTGTACATGTTTTCTCATCAGCAGACAACTAGCACTGTTGTGACCTGCCCATGATACTACTGGTATTTGGAATACAAGTGGCCTACCTTCCCGTAAGACACAAATCACTATAATGTAACATTACATTATAATGTTACATTATCTCAATTGACTGTCATTTCTCCTATTCACTGCCTTAATGTGAGCAGAGGAACTTTGACCATTTCGAAGTAAGCATCACTTTGATCCCAGTCAACGTCACATCACTCTGTTCTGAGAGATGATTTGCCATATGACTCCATCATGACTTATGGAAAAAAAACTACTGGGTTGAATAAGAAATGTGAATAACAAGATTAGAGGATTGATGACTATAGCTGCTAGGAAAGAAGCATAGTTCTAGGAAAGAGTTATGTAAGTTATACCTATGTCTTATAATAGGCATAGAGTATTAGGACAACTACAGCCCATACAGTTCTCTGGTGGCACAGATAGTTAAGTGTTTGACTAAAAGCAGAAAGATTGATGCTTCAAAGTGCTGCCTTCCAAAGTCTGTGCAGCACTTATATTCTGCACACATGCAGTTGCCAGAAGTTGAAATCAGCTGGATGTAAACTAAATATTGTAATTATAACATTTCTTAAATAAAGGTTCAACAGAAAGGATTCAATGGGCAACCCAAAACAAAAAAAATATTACTACCAAGTTCATTCTGACCCATAGCAAACCTACAGGACAGTGTAGCTTTGCTCAATTGGGTTTTCAAAGCTGTAAATCTTTAAAGAAATAGACTGAAGCAGACAAATTATTGGCTCTGTGACACTAGCTTCTTGACTGTTGCAGAGAATTTTTTTTTTTTAGTAATCAGATAACCTGGGTACCATGTTACTTAGCCAATCCACTATTTGATCAAAATGCCCTTGGGATTAGAGTTAGTGGTTATACAAAAGTCTTACCAACATTGATTTTTTTCTCCACATGGTTGATCTGATTATCACAATTATAGGATCCTCAATTTGTCAACCATAAAGACCAATGCTTAGCTCTAAAATGACACCACTGCCCAAGGGAACCCACCTGGTAGAAGATTAATTGCAAAGATTCTTTCTAGTTAATAGCCAAAGAAGATATTGTGTCTAGAAACCAAATGCTGAGGTCAATGTGAATTGACCACCCCAGTGTAAGCACAAACCTTCTTTATAGATTTAACATGTACTTAAGTTGCTAATAAGTTATACCACACGATATCATCCTTAACCAAAGAGCTAATGAAAGAAGTACAGCAAAATTCTAATAATCTTGGAATTTGCTTGTCTTGACACATGTTCCAGTATCTAGAAGCAGATGCTTAATGAAGGTTCATTGTTGATATCATCTGATAAAGGACATTCAATGGAATATCCCTCATTTCACCATATACACAAGAACCAAAGGGTGTAAATGGTAGTTTTCTTTCATTATTAAACTTAAATTTCTGTTCTGAAATGTATGTTTCCTGTTCCTGAACTTTTACATTCAACAAACTTGTGAGATGAGTTACTAAAGATATAATGCCTCCAATGAGAAAACAAAAAACAGTAATGGTACATTCATAACTCAGACTACTTTCTGTTAAATTGAAGCTTACATGCCATTAAAATAATATGCAGGCAAGCAGCTTCAACTCTTGTTGGTGCAGTGCACCCCAGTTCTCACAAGGGTATTTTGTTGCTGCTGTAGAATGGGGTCACCACTTGTCTGTCAGTTGGTCATTGTGTTGTGGCTTGTAAATTGCTGTGACGCTGAAATCAATGCCCCTGGGATTTCAAATGCCACAAGTTCCCCAAAAGTGAACAGACTTCAGCGGAGCTTCTAGCTTAAGAACAGACAACAAAGAAGGAATCAGTTACCCACTCAGGAGGAATTAGTCCCTGAAAACCTCACGCAGAGCTTGAAAAAAATTCTTTAGAGGCCCAAAGCATTGTAGCAGATAGATAGAGCCCGAGAATAGGCCCCTCAAACTGGATGGTACTGGAAATCTGACTGAGAAAGAGCTTCTTTCCCAGAGTAGATTCAACCATGGTGATGTGAGCGAGGTATACTCAGTAGGAGTAGAACCACAGAGATTTACACTTGCTAATGAGGCATGACTCAAGGGAAGGAGAATCAGCTACACAAATATGTGTAGTATAGAACTAGGAAAATTGGGAGTCCTGAAAAATAAAATGGAAACTGATTGTGGTAGGAACTGTGCACTCTACTTGACCTGATTGAAATTTGTAATTGTATGTAATAAATCCCACCTCACCATAATAATTTAATAATTTAATCCCACCTAACAGTGATGTAATCCCATCTAACAATAATAATTTAAAAATAAATGCTTACAAGCAAAATAAATAAATAAAATGGAAAGCATAAACCTCAGTATCCTAGGCATTCCTCAGAAATTCAAACTCATGGCAAACACCTTAATGCTGACTCACAATGATCCCTGCGGGTTTCTGAGACTGTAAGTGTTTATGTGCGTAGAAAGGCCAGTCTTTCTCTCTCAGAGTTGCTAGCTGTTTTTAATTGTTGGACACGTGAATAGCAGCCCAGTGTGTAGCCACTACACTACCATGGCTCCATAACTTAGGTTTTGGTGAACTGGAGTAGACTAGAATTGGTCATTTCAAATCATAAATTCATATGATTTACTATGCTGAGAATACGATGAAAATAAATGGCTTTGAATTCCTTGTCAAAAAAGAAATTCCAAGATTCCTCTTCAAGGAAATCCAACTGATACAACTATTATTCAAGTTTAGGCACCAACCACAAAACCTCATGATGGAGACAATAAATAATTCTACCAATATCTTCACTCTGTATTTGGCTGAACTTCCAGTCATGATGTATTAGTAATTATGGTGATTGGAAAGCAAAAGTTGGGAATAAAGAGCAAGTACCATAATGGAAAATGTGCTTTGGAAAATAAAAATAAAGCTAGATATAACTTGATAGAATTTTGCAAGACCAATAACTTGATCTTAGCAAATAACTTTTTTCAACACAAAAGGCAAGCTTCTCCAAATGTAATACACAGAAATAACACTGAATGTCTCTATGAAACAAGCCCATGGAGAAACGCAATATCAGAAACTAAAACTAGGTTAGAGACTGAGTGTGGAATACACCATCAATAGCTCATACATAAATTTGGATTAAAGCTGAACAAAATCACAAGTCCGTTAGAGCCAAAATATGACCATAAGTCTATCCCACCTGAATCTTCAGAATATCTTTTTTTTGTTGCTATTTTTTGGTGTTTTTTGTTTGTTTATTTATTTGGTTTTTTGCATCACTGCCCTCTGGTGGTGGGAGTAGGAGGCCCATCCTTTGTTCCTGTGGAGCTGCTGCTAGAATTGAACCTCCATCCCAGTGGGCCGCAGTCCCGCGCACAACCACTACGCCACTGGGGCTCAGCTCCTTCAGAATATCTTAAGAACAGATTTCATTCATTGAAGAATGACAGAACACCTGATGAGTTGTGGGAAGTCATAAAGAACATTTTCCATGAAGAAAGCAAAAGGTCATTAAAAGAGAGAAAAGAAAGAAAAGGTCAAAGGATATAACAAAGGAGACTATGAAACTTGATGTTTATCATGTGGTAGCTAAAACAAATTGAAAAAAATGAGGAAGTAAAAATGCTGAATAGAAAGCCTCTAAGGGCATCCTGAGAAGACAAAGTCAAATATTATAATGAAATATGAAAGACCTAGAGTTAGAAAAGCAAACAAAAATAGCACACTCAGTATTTCTTCAATGAAGAGAACTCAAGAATAAATTCAAGCCTTGAGTTATTATATTGAAAGATTCTTTGGGTAAAATGTTGAATGACGCAGGATATATCAAAAGAACAACTAGTTGATATTCAACCATTTCAGAAGGTAGCAAATGAATAAGAACCAGTGATGCAGATGGAAGTTCAAATAGCACTGAAAGCACTGGTTAAAAGCAAGGCTCCAAGAATTAAAGGAAAACCAAATGAAATGTTTCCACAAACTGCCGAAAGAAAACACTGAAAGCATTAATTATCTATGCCAGGAAAGATGATAAACAGCTAATTAACGGGGAAAAAAGTGACCCAACAGAATGCTCAAATTATACAATAATATCCTTGTTATCACATGATAGCAAAATTTTGCTGAAGAAAATCTAACAGCAGTTGCAACAATAGATTATCCTGGAGGCTCCAATAATCCATTGAAGCCAGATTCAGATGAGGATAAGGAAAAAGAAATATCTTTGCTGATGTCAGATGGATCTTGGATCAAAGCAGAAAATACCAGGATGATGTTTACTTGTATTTTATTGACTAAGCCAAGGTATTTGACTTTTTAGATCACAACAGTTATGGATAACATTGAAAATGAGAAATCCTGAACAGTTAATTGTGTTCATGCAGAACTTGTACATGGATCAAGAGGCAGTTGTGAAAACAGAACAAGGAAACACTGCATGGTTTAAAAAAGGAAAGGTGTCCATTAGGGCTGTATCCTTTCACAGTAGTTTTTTTTTTCTTTTTTATTATTTTATTTATTTACTTTTCACCGTAGTTCTATATATTGCGTAAATCATCCTAGAACTTGTGCAATACTAAGAAGAATGCACCATCAGGTTTGGTGGACAGCTTATTACCACTCTGTAATACATTGATTACACAACCTTGCTTGCTGAAAGTAAGCACTTCAAGCATTTGCTGATGAAGATTAAGAATTGTACCTTCATTATGAAATATATCTCATTGCCCAGAAGACCAAAATCTTCATAACTGGACCACTAGGAAACATCATGATAAATGGAGAAAAGGTTAAAGTTGTCAAGAATTTAGTCTTGCTTGGATTCATGATCAATGCTCAAGCAGCTGTCAAGGGGAGGAAAGAGAGATCAAGAGGCGTGTTGCATTGGGTAAATTTGCTGCATAAAATCTCTTTAGGTCTTGAAAAGCAAGGATGTTGCTTTGAGGAGTAAGATACAGTTTATTCAAGTCATGCTATTTTCCATTCCCCCATGTGTGTGTCAAACTTGGACACTGAATGACAAAGACTGAAGTAGCACTGATGCATTGAAAGGATATTGAAAGTAAAATGCATGGAATGCTAAAAGACAAAGCTGATCTCTCTTGGTAGAAGTATAGCCAGAGTGCTTCTTGGAGGTAAGGATGGGGAGACTATCTAACATATTTTGTGCATTTTGTCAGGAAAGACAATTCCCTTGAGGCTCCAGAGAAAGGTAGGTAGAGCTTCATCCAGATACATTGACCCCATGACTGCAACAATGGGCTCAAGCCCAGGAACAATTTTGAAAAGGCACAGGACTGGGTAGTGTTTTTTTGGTTGTTCTGTTGTTGTTTTGCTCATCTTGGGGTCAACTGTGGGTTGGAGCTGACTCAATGGAACCTAACAATGACAACAACAGAAAAAGGATAAGGATAAAATCCTATGAAACTCAATGATGCAATGCAGTGCCTGTAATGAGTCCCAAATAATGACCTATGAGAATCAGTGAAAATTCAATAAATGAAAGTTGATGACTGGTTCATTTCCATTATGGATACAGATCATGGTTATTCACCAGGCAAGGAGTCCAATCAACCAAAACACTGGCAGAAATGCAACGATAATAAATTGGTATTGTGGAAAGATTACAAAGATCAAGGATTCATCGTCATCACTGGGAGGGCATCCTGAGGGAAAGGCAAGGAGTGCCATGAAAGCATAAGAAACCTAAAGAGAGCTGGCACATGGGTGCTAAAAGCCAAGAAATTAGAACAACTGTGTAGGGAAGTCAAAATAAATGTGAATTAGATCCTTTTCAGTGATTCTGCAAGCATATAACAAGAGGAAGGTTGAGTTCCTCCCAGCTGGTACATGAAGAATCTAATACTAAGTAGGGACTATGCTAGTTAGTTCACTTTCAGTTTCACTGTGCTGTAACCAGTTTCTATGAGTCCATCTTCATTTCTGCTAATTCTATTGCAGTAAAGTAGAACTGTACTACCATTGGTGGGTTTCTCATAGGTAGATTTTCAGGGCATTCTTTCAAGATGCTTCTGGGTAGACTCAAATGTCACACATTTCATATAGAAACTAATTGCATCAATAGCTTATACCAGCATGATTATAGTACAAGTTACTCAGTCAAACCCTAAAGCAATTGTTGCTAGGGAAGGATTCAGTAGATGTATCAACAATTGCAATCAATTGACTTTAGGTAAAGATGATCATCCCTGTTAATGTGATTGGGATTCATTCAATTAGATTTTCTTGAAGAAGACATTCTGTGTGAAGGTTGCAGCATTAGTTCTTTCTAGCCTACAAAATTCAAACTCCCAAGGCCTCTCCCAATCACATACTACCAGTTGTCTGTCAGCATATTATACTTTTGTAGCTTGTGTATTGCTATGAAGCAGTAAAATATCCCACAACTGTGTGAAATACCATACAACATCACCCATGGTGAGCAGACTTCAGTGGAACCTCCTGAATAATAGGAAGAAGGATCAGGCTAGTCACTTCTGAACAACCAACAATAAAAAAAACTGTGTGAATAGTAACCAAGCAATACCTCATAAGTGCTAAAAATGAACCTTTCTACTAGGAAGGTACTCAAAATATGACCAGGGTAGCGCCACTTCTTCAAAATAGAGTCCACCTTAATGATGTGGAAGGAAAAAGCATCCAGCACTTCCTATTGCAGATGGGACATAACTAACACTGAGAAGAAACAGATTCAAATAGTCCTTATGAATTGCATTGTGGGATGTGTGACATAATAGGACCTGATCTGTTTTCAACATTATCTATTCTTTTGTTTTAAATTGTTTGTTCATATTAGGGTTTGTCTCAAAGTTGTCCTATCACTGGGGCATCACCCTCTTGACATTGTGTTGCATGTCTGTATTTCTGTATATATGAAATCCAGGGATAAGTTGAAGAACTTATAGGGATAGCAAGTAGAATAAGGGTTTCAGCTTGGGGTGCAAAGTACAGAAGTAGGGGGAGAATAAAAGGGAGAACATGTTAAGAAGTTCAGAAATGGAAAGACTTTTTGGAATTAATTGTAGTTAGCAATTGTGTAATACTGCTTTATGTGGCTGAAATATGGAATGATAGGATAAGTGTATAAACTGCCAAGTAATAATATTTTATTTAATCTAGGAAAATAAAAATTTTCAAAATGAGGTGGAACATATAAAAAATAATCTTAGGGATTAGTGGGTTTAAAGGACTGTTTTTGTCCTTTGGCAAATGGAAAAAGTGATTAATTAAAAGAGCTGAAAAGAAATTGGAAAGGGCAGCTCAAGAAGACAAAGTAGAATATTAGAATAAAATGTGCAAAGATATGAATTTAAAAATACAAGAAGGAAGAATATGATCTAAACATTTTAAAGATGGACCCCGGTGGCGTAGCAGTTGAGAGCGGGATTGCGGCCCACTGGCTTGATGGTTCAAATCCAGCAGCAGCTCTCCAGGAGCAAGGCTGGGCCTCCCACTCCGACTATAGGTCAGGGATGCCCCCCCCCCAAAAGATGAGAGAACTGAAGAAACAAAACACTTGATTGTGATTATTAAATATTCTATGGGAAAAATATTGAATTTTGCAAGAAGCCTCAGATGAAGATGGAAGGAATATACAGTGTCTCTATATCATTTAAGGATGTAGCATATAATCATAAAAGATAGTATAAGGAAGAACTCTAAACTGAACTGAAGACAAAATTAGCCTAAAACAAGGCTCCAGCAATTGGTGGAATTGGTGCAGTATGAACTGAAAAGTTTCAATAAGCTAATGAAGACCTTGAACACTCATTCAGTCTGTGCCAAGAAACTTGGAAGGCAGTTATCTGGCAATCAGCTGAAAAAGATCCACATTTCTATTCATTTCCAAAAAATATACTAAAGATTAGCCAACAACAGTTTCAGTAATTCATTGACAGAAGCAATCAGAAATTCAGGATGGATTCAGAAGAAGAGATAAAACAAGGGATACCATTGCTGAAATCAGCTGGTTCTTGGTTCAAAACAGAGAATACCAGAACAAAGTTTACTTGTGTTTTCTTGACTTTGCCTAGGAATTAAAATGTGTGGACCACAACAAACTATGGATAACATTGAAAATAGTGAGAATTCTAGAACACTTAATTGTGCCCAGGAGGTGGGGGTGGGGGGTGTACGTGGAACAAGAGGCAGTTGTTTGAACAGAACAAGGTTTCAAATCAAGAAAAATGTTGGTTGGGATTGCATCCTTTCAAAATACTTATTTAATCTGGAAGAAGAGAAATTGAACAATATCAAGAGAAGTGTGTCAGCAGGTTTGGAATAAGGCTTATTAACAACTTGCAATATGCAGTGAAAAAATCTTGATTGCTGAAAATGAGGAGAGTTTGAAGCACTGGCTATTGTTGTAAATGAACAGAGACAGAGAGGAACAAGAAGCACACGGAATGAATCTAAGCAGAGGACTGCAGCTCACTCTGGCATGGAGCCCTGAACTGAACTGTCTCCTTTCTTTTATACATACTCAAATTTGGGAATACTTGCCTGTTTGCATTTACTCAGAATTTTTTTTTAATTTGATAAGTACATTTTTGAAACATTATCTAAAAAACCAGGTGCAGTAAAAATATATTCCACAAAGCAAAGAACAGGGACCAAACAAACTCCAGGCTAGACATGGAGTTTGCAATTCCTTGATTTCAAAACACCTGCTTGCAGATTATTTTGACCTTGAATGTGTATCCTTGAAGTTTTGATTTGTATCCAAGTTCTAGCTATAACTTGCTGATGGTGATCAAGGATTGCAGCTTTCAACAAGGATTAAACTTTAATAGAATCCAAGCCCAAAGCCCCACAACTGGAATATATAACATCAAAATAGAAAAAAAGATTGAATTTATCATGGAAATTATCTTTTCTGGATACATAATCAATGTTCATAGAAGTAGAAAATAAGTGATCAAAGGACACATTGCACTGGGTAAATATACTATATAAGACCTCTTTCAACTGTCAAAAAGTAATGATGTCACTTTGAGTTCTACTGAAGGAAAGTGTATTTTCAATTGCCTCATAAGTATAAGAAAGTTGCACATTGAACAAGGAAGACATAAACCACTGCATTTAGTTATGGTGATGGTGAATAAAATTTAAATACCCTAATTTTCCAAAATAATAGACAAATCTAGCTATCTAGCTATCTAGTTAGTTAGCTAGCTATCTAGCTATCTACCAAGTAAAGCCAGCACGCTCTTTACAAGCAAAGATGGTAACACTTTGTGTCACATACTTAGGATATATCAGGAAAGATCGATCCCTGGAGGAGGATATCACACTTGGTAAAGTAGAAAGAGGAAGATCGTTAACAAGATGGACTGACACAGTGGCTATACCAGGGGGCTCAAACATAACGATTGTGTGGCTGGTGCATGAGCAAGTAGCATCTCCTTTAATTGTACATAGCATCACTATGAGTCAGAACTGTCTCTAAGGAACTTAATAACATGGGCTTCCAGAAGAACAAGAAAAATCTGTTCTGAGAAAACTAAAGCCAAAAATTTCCTTAGAAAAAAAGGATGTCAAGACTTTTCCTCATGTGCTTTGGACACGCTATCAGGAGAGTCTAATCCTGACAAAATGCATCATCGATGGAGGCAATGGTTACCACAACAGGCTTGAAAACAGAACAATTTTGTTTGTGGTGCGGGGAATGGATAGTGTTGTGTCTCGCACATATGGTCATGATGAGTTGGACCCGCTGGCACCCTTGAGTCTGGGCTGTCCAGGAGGTTACTTGTTGGTGCTGCTAATCACAAGGTCAAAAGTTTAAACCATCAGTCTTCCAGGGGGAAAAAACATGACTTCATACTCCTTAAAAAAGTTATAATATCAGGTATAATACTATATAAAAAACCTGCAGGGGCAGAAATCCATAGGGATATTATGAGTCAGAATATATGAGAGGATACCCAATCAAAACTGGAATTTTTATTTCAAAGCTGTCTATTTAATTTATTTTATAAAACATGCTAATTGCCTTCAAAGTACTCCCCCTAAAATTTAATATACTTGTTAATCTGCAATTCCATTCTTGGAAACATTTTTCAAACTCATCTGTTTAGATGGCATGATTTTGTGTGTGTTTTGCCATCAAATTGTTGCCCTTTCATAGCCCTATGCATTCTCAGAGACCAGAAGAAGTCACATGGAGAAGTCATATGAGACAGTGCACAGGCAAGAGAGGCATGTTGATTTTTACGAAAATGGCACACTGAGCTGGTTGTGTGAGCAGGTATATTGTGTGGCAAAACCAGTCCACTGGCTGCCAAAAATCAAGCATTTTTTCTCACACATTGATAGGTAATCTTTTTGAATTCTCTATATACAAAGCTTTATTAATATTCTGACCTGGTAGAATGAACTTCAAATGTAATAAAAGTAACATTTTCATCCATTTGGGAATTTAATGGACCTCCATAAAGAGGTTCATCATCAATTGACATGTCACCTTTTTGAAACTAGAAAATTACTCTTACAGTGGAGCTTTTTCCCATAGCACTGTCCTGTAAGTTTTGTTCAACATCATAACAGTTTCTGCAGCACTTTTCCCGAGTGGGAAACAAAATTTCAAAGATGCATACTGTTCTATTATATTGCCCATCACACACACACACACACACACACACACACACACACCACAAGGCTTAAGCAAAACTGCTTTTACAAAAAAAATTCACTGTGACCAGAGAGAACCTTCCTTGATGATGACACTGGTTTACTAACTTGGAGTGAGTTGCTCGATACTCACCTAGTAGGAAAAATGCATACTAGGGAAACTCCCCTCTGCCAAGCACAACTTCAGGGTTTTTTTTTGGGGGGGTATTACCTCATATTTAATGGAAGTGAATTTGGTTTAGATGGCACCTTACAGCAACAGCAATAGAAACAGTAACATATATGCCTTGTATGTTATAGGAGTTATTTTCTGTAGGTGTGAATTTAAACTTTAAGTTAAAATACATACAAGGGCTGAGGAAAATATTTAAGTGGAAAGTAGTCATCTCTGTTTCAAAATGTCTACATAAAATTATTTATTTTAGTTCTACTTCTAAAAATTTTCTATCGTTAAAGTGCTGTTCTCAACTGAAAATACAAATAGGATACTATAAGCCAAATAATGTGCTTTTTCACCTGCAGTTGTGACTGATTTTTTGCACCTGGTGACTTTATGAATTGTGGTAGTCATATGTTTATGTTAATTTCATGATTGTGATATAGGTGTGGAGTCTAGCCTGTTAATCTGGAGGTAGCCCTTGAGTAGCCAATGAGGCCTCTGTGTGGGCATGGCTTTCTCCTGATATGTCTGGGAAATCTCTCGATATTTCCCTCATGGAGATGAGAAGCTATCTCCCCAGTTGTTGGGAGTTAGTCTCAGAGATGACGAACTGCAGACAAGACAAGATGACAGTATCTGAGGAGATGGAGGAGTTGGAGGAGAAGTCACACGGCCTTGCCTTGATGGAACCTGAAGCTGGAGAAGCTGCGTGGAGATCCCTGCTGGTGATGAGTTGCTTCTACCACCACTGGATGCTGTTGGTGGACCCTAAGCCCTGGAAGCGAGGAGCCATGAGGGAACCCCTGCCAGTGCTGGGACTCTGCACCCACTGGTCTGTGACTTTGTGAGTCGGAAGGAGACTTTATAGACTGGTATTGGGCATATGGGCTAATAATAGACTTATGACTTTGAACTGAACTGGGTTGGGATGCTTTCTTAATGTCCTATTCCTCTTATTTATAAACCATACTCTTAGATCCATATATGAGTCTATGTATTTTTTTCTCTAATCTACTCGGACTGACACATGAATCAATATTGTACTTCTCCAAGA
The DNA here is from genome assembly GCA_004026705.1 of Nesogale talazaci. Taxonomy (NCBI): domain Eukaryota; kingdom Metazoa; phylum Chordata; class Mammalia; order Afrosoricida; family Tenrecidae; genus Nesogale; species Nesogale talazaci. The sequence continues at coordinate 112,800 of PVJH01004027.1, forward strand.
GAGCTGGTCAGCTCTTGTGGGCAAGGAATAAAAGCAAATAGAACTTACTTGTTTTTGATGTTCACAGCACAAGCCTGACCTTATTGATGGAGCGTTCAGACCAAGAAAACTAACCAGCTGTCAATTCATATTCAGAAAACAACAACAACACTGAAATCTACTGGAGAGAGGACAAAGGAGACTTAATGAAGAAAATAGTAGATATGGGAGATATTCCACTTATATGTCTAAACCCAAACTCATCTACACTTATTTGCTGCCTAAGGAAGCCTACTGCAGGGTAAGGGGAACTTGAGCATGAGAATGCTGGAATAATTGTGAAAATTTCACTTAATAATTTGAAAATAAAAAAATAGTGAATAACAAATTTCCATTTAGAAATCAGAATTTATTTCAATCATCTCAAAATTTAATGCTGTGTTTAATTTCTTTATTAATCAGCAATCAATGTTACTTCAGTGAAATCACTTTCAGCTCAAAGAGGGAGTAATTATTAGACAAAATAAAACTGAAATGTTTCCTAAATATGGTTTGTAGTAGCCTCAAGTCAATTTTAAATCATAAAGACCCCCTGACTATGGTACAGAATTTCTTCATAAAGTTTCTATGATCTTGACCTTCACACACAGATCCACAAACCCTATCTTTCATGGTGCCTCTGAGTGGGTAAGACCTGCCACCTTTCACCTAACCATAAGTCAACTACTTCACTATTTGCACTACCCAGGGTATCTAACTTATAAATATTACTATGATAGGAGTCCTGGTAGTACAGTGGTTATGGGTTGGACTACTAACTGCAAAGTTGGCAGTTCAGAACTAACAGCTACTCCTTTGCAAAAAGAAGTTGGGTTCTACTCCCGTAAAGAGTTATAGCATCAAAAATGCACAGGAGCCGCTCTATGCTGTCCTGTAGGGTCACTGTCAATCAGAATCAATTTGATGACAATGAGTTTGTGGGTTTTTTGGTTGCTATTGTTTGATCTGTTTTTATGAATGAGAAAGCTTAGTGGCCCAATGAGCTATGTAAAATATAGTCAATTAACATTGACGTATGAGTATTATAGATGGTGAGACAGAGTCACAGGCTGTCTTCCTGGTACTTGAAAGCAGAAAACCAGGAACAATGGGCTGAGAGGCTGAGGATTTGAGACATTTGACTGCTGAATAAAGAGAGAGGGATGCTGCTGTGGACCAATAACTGTATCCTTACTGTTTATGTGTCCTGCATGGGATGACCTGTGAACATCCCTCACAAATCTCCTGATTGTGAATTTTGTCTCTGGGTTCCGTGTGATCATTGAGACAAATTATGAAACCCAGCAGAATACCAAGGGAGGAATATCTAACGTCAGAATACTCATAGATAAAGAAGGATGGAGGCTGAGGCATGTCTGACCTCTGCCTTTCGGCAATAAAGAAGCCAAAAGAGGCAACATAGAGATTCTGAGTCTTTTACTCAGTTGGACTGCTAATAGTGAGATCAGCAGTTCAAAATCACCAGCTTCTCTGAGGGAGGAAAACGGAGGTTTTATTCTCTCATAAATATTCAAAGCTTTGGAGAACAACAAGGGCATTACTCTGTCCTGTCAGGTCATTATAAGTCAAAACAGACTCAATAGCATCAAGTTTGGCATTGGTATATATGCATGGACATAAATCTATACATAAAATCTTTGATGTAGATGGAGGCACTGGTTATGGAAGAATGTAATGCATATTAGGACTATTTTTGGAAGAGGCGCGTTCCTGAAAAGAAGAAAGAAAACTTTTCCAAGGTCTTTACCTTCTCTAATATTTTTGTAGTCACTTAAGTAAAAGCTGAATATGGCTTCAACAATGAAAATTATAAAAAGTTAATTACATCCTCATTTGAAGTTATTATTTATTACACATAAGAAGAAAGATGTAAAGTAAGCTTAGGCAAAAGGAAGATGGGATTAAAATCAGTAGACAAGAAATGCATACAATTAAAGCTAAATTTCAAAACAGGTGTTGGAAAATTAGAGATTAGTGATGTGGTTGTACAAATGAGATAGGCCTGCCTGGAAAAGATGTATATAATTTGCTGTTGAAAAATGAGAATATTTGAAGGAAAGGGCCAAGTAAATATATTCAGAGAATGTATGAGAAGGAGAACAAATTGGAATGGTGATGGTAGAGAAAATTCAGGTACTTTACATATATACCTAGAAGGAATTGGGATATCTGGGGAGTATACGACAGGGAAGATTGTGATTGACACTGGAAAGTTTGTGAATTAATATGATAATAATAGATGGCCTAAATTGAATAGGGGTGTATACAGAAATTAAAATTGTTCCCTGTTATAATTAGCAAGGGACTCTTTAGAATTAAAATCCATCTAATCAACTAGCAACTACAAATCTGCACTTTGCCCATTTCTTCTATGTGTTTCCTGTCATTTTACTTACCAGAGCAGACATCACACTTACCTCTGCAATTGAAATTCACCTCTCCAGAGCACTGACGGATGCCTAGACTTGGCAAGAAGCCACATTTCAGCTACACAGTACACAGGGGATGCTCACTGTTTTGTCCCATGTCCTAAATAAAACTCTCCTGTGTTGCCAATACCACATACATCCACATGATTCTCAAATGTGCACAGGAATAAAAGTGTCAAAGTGACTCCCTGGGAGTCAGAAGGAATTGACTTGGAGGGGTAGAAAGGAGACAATAATGAGAGAAAGGGGGAAATCCTCTGGGCACTGCATGGAGGAGATGGTGAGAAAGCAGGACATTGAAGGTCAGTGTGGGATAAATGAGAGCTGTGATGGGAAAAAGCAATGGGGAGAAAAGGGACAGATGAGAAATATCTGAGAAAATAAAATGGATGAAGAGGGCAGAGGAAAATAAAAATTAACCAAAACCTTTGGGATACAACAAAGGCATTTAACAGAGGAAGGCTGAGAGCGATAAATGCACACATGAAAAATGAATAGTGACTGTGATTGATATGCTGACACAAAATTTACATCAATTAGAGCAGAGTCAACAGAACAATCTCACTTAGAGCAAAAGGAAAGAAATAATAAAAATCAGAACTGAGATACAGGAGAGGAAAAACAAGAAAACTATGGGGGAAGTGCAGCCAAAAGTTGGTTCTTTGAAAGGCTTAGCCGAGTTGATAGACTGCGGGCAAACCTAACCAAGGAAAGAAAGAGACAAATTTCAATAGCAAGGATAAGGGATCAAACAGGGGACATTACAACAGACCCTAATGAAATCAAAAGGAAAATTACACGGTACTATGAAGACCTGTACTCTAACAAATCCAACAACCTGAAAGACATGGACAAATACTTGGAAAAACAATATCTCCCCAGACTATCCCAGATGGACATAAGGAATCTTAACAGACACATAGCAATGGAAGAAATAGACAAGGCTATCCAGATATTACCAACCCCAAAATCCCCTGGGCAAGATGACTTCACAGAATTCTACCAAGCATTCAGGGAAGAATTGACATCAATTTTACCCAAATTCTCCCAGAACAAAGAAAAAGGTGTAAAATCCCCAAACCCTTTTTAGGAAGTTAGTATTACTCTGATACCTAAGGTGGACAAGGGTCCCAAAAGAGTAGAGAACAATAGACAAATATCTCTAATGAATATCAATGCAAAAATCCTTCACAAAATACGGGTCAATAGAATACAAAAGCATGTAAAAAAATAATTCACCATGATCCAGTGGGATTCATACCAGGGATTCAGGGATGGTTCAACGTATGAAAGAGCATTAGTATTATTTGCCACATTGATGTGAAAAATTATAAGAACTACACAATAATATTTAGAGATGTGGGAAAAGCATTTGACAACATCCAACACCCATTTCTGTTTAAGGCACTAAAAAACACGGGACTTGTAGGTAGATTCCTCGATATTACACAGCTATATATGAAAAACAAGCAGCCAATGTCGTAGTCAATGGAGAAAAGATGAAAACTATTCCACTGAAAATGGGAACCAGACAAGGATGTCTCTTGCAGACACTCTTATTTAACATCGTACTGGAGGTTTTAGTTAACAACATGACAATGAAAAGTCATAAAAAAATTCGTCTGGGGAAGGAAGAAGCAAAACTATCATTATAGGCAGATGCCCTCAACTCCACAAGTGGAATGTTGGAAGCAATTGAGGAATATGGCAGAGTGGCATGATACAAGATCAACAAAAAGAAGTCTATTGGACTGCTACACATATCAAACACATATCAATGAAAAGACAATTAAAAAGGTAGCACCTTTTACAATAGCCAAGCAAAAATTGAAATATCTAGGGATATACCTGACTGAAAGAGCAAAAAGATTTGTAGGAGGAAAATTATAGAACACCATTACAAGAAACAGGGGTGACCTCAGCATATGAAAGGGTATCCCAAGTTTATGAATAGAAGACTCACTATACAAAAGATGTCAGTTCTACCTAAGGCACTACATAATTTTAATGCTATCCCAATACAAATGCCATCATCCTTCTTCAGAGAATTGGAAAAACTGATTACCAACTTCATATGGAGAGGGAAAGATTCCAAAATTAGCAGAGAACTCCTCAAGAGGAAGAACACAGTGGGAAGGCTTGCTCTACCCAGCTTTAGCACATATTATACTGTCACAGTGGTCAAAACAGTATGGTGCTGTTTTAACAATAGATATTCAGACCAAGAGAAAATAAATGATGATCCAGAAATAAAACATCCGCATACAACAAGACCCTTACCTCACTCCATGCAAAAAAATAAACTCAAGGTGGATCACAGACCTGGAGTTAAAAACCCAAACTGGAGATAAAAACCCAAACAACTAGGACCGTTAATGAGTGAAATGGGACAAACCTGAGAACTTTGGCACAAGGAATACATAGGCTTTCAGAGATAGGAAAGGCTACAAATGCAGAGGAGTCAGAAAATGACAAATGGGATACACTGAAGATACATCGCCTGTGTACATAAAGGAATTCACCACAAGAGTATATGAGAGCCCACAGACTGGGAAAACATCAGTAATGACACCTCAGAAAAAGACCTTATGACTAAAATCTATAATACTTTGCAAACTTACAAAAAGAAAAACTGCCCACTGAGAAGGTGGACAAAGGAACTGACTAGAATTCCATAGGTGCAGAAATCTGAATGGCCAACAGGCATATGACAAAATGTTTCTGATAATTATCCATAAGAGAAATGCAAATTAAAACAACTATGAGATACTACCCTCAAAGTAAGCCCACTTCAAAAATTCAGAAAGCAACAAATGTTTGAGGGGCTGTGGTGAGATAGCAACTCATCCACTGCTTGTAGACCTGTAGGTATATAAAGCCACTATGGAAATCAATTTGGCAATATCTACACAGAGAAAATCGAGCTACCATAAGACCCAGCAATCCCCTTACTGGGCATATACACAGAAGAGGCACAAGACAAACCATAGCCAGACACCTGTGCTCCAGTGTTCACTGTGGGAGAGTTCACAATTGCAAGGAGTTGTTAACAACTCAAACTTCCATCAACAGCCAATTGGATCAAAAAACTGTGGTACATACATACAAGGGAGTACTACCCATCCCTAAAATACAGTGATAAATGCATGAAACACATTGCCACATAGGAAGAACTGGAGAAAATCATGTTAAGTGAAGTATGTCAAGCACAAAAGGACAAGTACACCATGAATCCACTGAGGTAAGCTTAAAAAGAACAAACAAAAAATGGGACATGTGGGTAAAGCTATTATATGCATACATCCCTGGGGTGAGGTCCAGTAACTATGTCAGGGACCAAACTCAATCCAGGGACATATATGGCAGCAAACTAAATAAGAGGGGGAAAGAAAGATAGGAAAAAAAGACATGGGTTTGGGGGGCGGGGGGAGCAGCACCCTAATCCACCCAAGGAGGGGACATTGTTTACATTTCCACAGGAGGAGAGAGAGACCACACTTCAACCCATGAGTCTAGACATGAATACAACATACTGGCATTTATTAGGGAACCAATAGAGAGGTCCACAGGGCAGGCCTCAATTCTGACTCTGCTGGCCACCCCCTCGCCCCCGACCCCGACACTGCTCCCTCAGAAGAATGCACTTCAGAGGTGAGCACTGGGGCAAAGCTTCCGGAGAGGGGCATGTCAAATGAGAAAACATGAGAGAAAGGTATGGAGAGGGCGGAGAGGACTTCCTGGACCACCAAGGCCTAAGAACCATTTTCTGCTCAGGGTAGACAATGCAGGGAGAAGATCATAGGGCTGGTCCCTATGTGACAAGTGACACAGAATCCCACAGTGAACCATGACGCTATTGGGGGATAGTACTGGAGACAATATGGGAATAAAGCATGGTCTAACCCCATCACTCTGGAGCGAGGCACTGAGAGCATGCAACAGGGCAGCATGATGAAACCCCAAGGGGACAACAAAATAGACTTGGGAGACAGAGTGTGGCACCCTATCAGACTTGATTGGAAAACACCCTTGAAGGCCAACAAACAGAACTTGAACTATTTATGTTTTCCTATCTTTCTGTCAGTGGCTTTCTTTTTGTTATTGGTATTTTGTTCTTGCTTTCTGCTTGAGATACTTAATGTTTATTTTGCCAAAGTGGCCGCTAAACACATATGGGGCTAATTGAAGGGCAGAGAGATAAATGACTCTGCGAGCCTCACCTTTCTAGTTCTCAGGTCTCTTGCTCCGTGATGGTTGGCCCGGGATGTAGCTGTCTTAGCTAGGTTCCTGATTCTGCTGGCAAGGCTTACTTCCTGAAAGACATCCCCTAGGAGAAACCACATGAACCTACCCTGATGCAGCCCTGCATGCTAGAGCAGCCATGTGGACACCCCTGCCGACCCGAAGATATCTACATGCTCACTGATTTGGTTTTCCTCTTGTAGTCAGCATAATTTCATGTTTTGTGAGGTGGAAGAGGACTTTGTGGATTGGTGTTGAACATATGGGCTAATGTTGGACTTGTGGACTTAGACAGCACTGGGTTGGGATGTTTTCTTGACATGCATTTATCCTTTATATAAAACTCTCTATTAAAAATAAGGATTTTCTGTGGATTTGTTTCTCTAATTTACCCGGATTAACACACTGCAATTGTTATTGTTTTGTTGCTTTTAACTTCCTTTGTTGCTTTATCTGGATTTGCCTGGTTTTTGCATTTATTAATGTATCTGCATGTCTATCTATATAAGAGGGGGGAGAAGTAATTTGGATACGAAAAGAATGGGAACAATGGTTACCAGGGAGATTCGGGAGAAAGAGAGATAAGAGAAAGGAAGGGAGTATGGGGACCAACCCAGGGACAAAGGAACAACAAGTGAACTAAAATTAATGGAAGGAAGGTTGTAGGATGTCTGGTGGGGTTCAACCAAGGGCAATGCAGCAGTGAGGAATTACTAAACCTGAATCAATGCTGAACATGATGGTGGGACAAGAGGAAAGTAAAAGGAAATAGAGAACATGACTAGGAGGCTAAGGAAATGTATAGAGGCCTAAATACAGGCATGTACACTGGTGTGTGTGTGTGTGTGTGTGAAGGGGGGTATAACTCTGTACTTGTATCTATATGTTAAGAATTAAAAATTAAGATTGTAAATGGACATTGGGCAATTCAAGTACTCCCATAACACAAGAAAATTTTGTTCTAACAATCCGGCATTCTGTGAGACCCTCGTCTTGACAAGATCGCTGAAGACAAACAGGGTGCACAAGCAAATGTGGTGAGGAAAACTGAGGGTGCCTGGCTATCAAAAGATATAGCATCTGGAGTCTTAAAATCTGGAAGATAAACAAGCGTCCATTTAGCTAAGAAGTAGCAAAGACCACATAGAAGAAGCACACCAGCCTGAATGAGCATGAGGTTTCAATGGAATCAAGTAACAGGCATCTAATCCCCAGAATAAAACCATACCCGAGGTGAATGGAGATGGGTGGGCATGGAGTAGAGAGCTAGTGGCCATCTGCAGACAATTGGACATCCCCTCATAGAGGAGTCACAGGAAAGTTATAGCCAGTCAGGACACAATATAACATCAATGAAATGCATAGCTTTCCTCTAGCTCTTTGGTGCTTCCTTCACTCCATTAACATGACCTCAATTCTACCTTACAAATTGGGTAAGATCAGGACATGCACACTGCTTCAGAAAAGAATCCACAAGAAAGGGAATCCATGATAGATAATCCCCTCGGGACCAAGAAGGAGAATAGAGATACCAGGAAGATTAGGGGAGTGTGGGGGAAGAAAGGGGAAACCGATCACAAGGATCAAACTTGAACCTCCTCCCAGGGTTACAAATTATAGAAAAGTGGGTGAGCCGTGATGGAGGATGATGCGATTTGAAAATAACAATCTATAACTTAACTTATCAAAGATTCATGTGGCAGGGCAGGCGGGGGGGGGTGGGCAAGAAATGGGGAGCTGGTATCATGGGTTCAGGTGGGAGGAGAATATTTTGAAAATGATGATGGTGGCACAGGTGCAAATGTACTTGACAATTCTTCCCTGTGGGTTTTGTTGTTTCACAGCTATACAGCCGCCTGGTTATCTTCAAGCTTTAAGACCCCAAACATATATCTTTTGATAACCAGAGACTATCAGATTTCTTCATCACATTTGCTTATGCACCCACTTTATCTTCAGCGATTGAGTCAGGAAGGTGAGCATCTCAGACTGCAGAATTATTAAATCAAAGTGTTATTGTGTTGAAGGAGCACATGAGTAAGGGCCCACTGTCTGTTTCCTTAATACTAGCCATATATAAATATATGTATAGAGATCTATTTCCCCTTCATCGTATATAAATATATTTACATATGTATATGCCTGTATTTAGATCTTGGAAATACCCTCTACGTCCTAGTCCTTTCCTAGTCCTATTTTGTCTGACATGATGGCTGAAGACAGAGTGGGTGCAAAAGCAAAGGTAGTGAAGAAGAAAGTCGATGGTACCTGGCTATCAAAATATATAAAATTGGTGGCCTTAACTGCTTGAAGAGAAACAAATGGTCATCTGTTTGAGAAACAACAAAGCCCAAAGGGAAAAAACACAGCAGCCTGTGCAATCAACAGATGTTGAACAGAACAGATATCAGGCATCAAAAAAACAAAAAATCATATCATTGTGAATGAATGAGAGGACAGAGTGGAGACCCAAAGTCTGTCTGTAGGCCACTGGACATCCCCTAACAGAAGGGTCTCGGGGAAGAGATGAGGCAGTCAGGGTGTAGTGTAGCAATAATGAAACATACAATTTTCCTATAATTCTTAAATGTTTCCTCGCTTACTCTGTCATAATCCCAATTTTACCTTATAAATCCAGTTGGACCAGAGGATGTACACTGGCATGGGTGGGAAATGGTGGCACCATAAATCCAGGGCAGAGGAGTCCTTTAGGACCAGTGATGAGAAAGATGATTCTGGAAGGGTAGAGGGAATGTGAGGGAGAAGTGGGGAGCAGAATATGGGGATCTACATATGACCTCCTCCCTGAGGGGATGGATAGTGGAGAAGTAGGTGAAGGGAGAATTAGATAGTGTAAGATATGACAAAATAATGATAATAATTTATAAATTATCACAGGTTCATGGAGGAGAGGAGAGCAGAGGGGGGGGGAAATGAGGAGTAGATATCAGGGGCTGAAGTAGAAAGCAAATATTTTGAAAATGAGAGAATTGAATGGATAAAAGTATTTGACACAATGAATGTAGGTGTGGATTGTGATATGAATTACAGATGCCCCCAATAGAATGATTTAATTGTTAAAAGTGTGCTTGACACATTGGAGAAATGTATGGATAATGATAAGAGTTGTAAAACTCCCAATAAAAATATTTTTTTGAAAGATGGAAGGAATGAACGTATAAGTAGAGCAGCTAAAGAATAAAGCCGATGAAGCAGGTGAGAGGAAAAACAAGGGCATATGCATAATCTGTATATTCTTTTGATCATCTTTTTGACCAGTGACTACTGGAACATTGTACTTCATCAGTCTCACTAGTTAAATAAGAAAATGCAAGCAATAAAACCCTCTGCAGAGAAGCCTAATGTGAGGGGTAGAATTCCACTGAATTTGATAGTTTCCCTTTGCAAATGAATAAAATACATCAAGTTATCAGTCCTCTTAAAATTATTCACTCATGTAATTTGTTTGCAATTGAAAACAACCTACTTTCTGAAATGTGAATTTAAGTCTTCCCTAACAAATATGACCAACTCTCAGCCAACTACTGTTAAGGCTTCAACCAGAGTAGCACTCATGATTCATTAATTTCCCCAATTCAATAGCTTCAAAGTGATCTTAAAGGAATTCATACCTCCACAGTGGTATTAATCCCAACCCTCCTCAATTTCCTGGTTATTACATACATATATGAATGACTGCAAAGTACTCTGTACAATCTGTGGGAAAACAGCTTTTAGCACATGATTCTGTTTATTTTTACAAAAGAGCGGACAGAAGAATAAAATTTTTGCATGCAGAAGATAAAAGTTCCTCAAGAACAATATCCTATATTGGAAATGTCATTTATTTTCAATTCAGAACTTTCTCTGGTAGACTATAGTCCTGATATATGTCCTCAGCACTGTGCATGTCTCAAAGATAATGGGATCATTAAGGGTCAATCAAGACTATACGTAAGTCATGGTAAATCAAGAACATTTTATCTTTCTGTAATATCATGGATAACACTACATAAATAAAGACTGAATAATCATTAAAAAGTGTAGAATCATGTTTCTTGGAGAATCCAGAGGGTGTCTCGGCTTATGGAATTATTTACAGTTTTCACAAGATCCTTTCTCTTTCTCTCTTTTTCATTTTGATCAACTATTCAATAAAGGAATTGGAAGGTATTGGAAGATTCCTGTGGGAAAGTTAAGTTTTACACTGCTGAAGTACATGTTCTCATCTTTCTGAACATCTATCCAGGTAAGCACTTGATGGACTGGAAGGGTGCGGTCTATCATCTCCATGGCAACTCTGACACTCAGGGAGGACAGAAGGGTAGTGGTCCAGAGAAGTATCCAGGCAACAAAAGGACACACATTAGTGCCCCTGAGAGACTTGTATAGGATTGCTATCATCTCTTCTGGTCAACCATTTGAATCAGAAATACCAGCACAGAATTAATACATGTAGGCAGTTAAAAAAGTATTACTAAAAAATCATAGAAACGATTAAAAAAAAGTGAAGCTATTAATTCTCAACTTTCCATCTAGGCAGTGTTTCCATTTCTTTATCCACCCCTGAATAATTTCGTGCACTTTGATTTACACCACATCAAAATGACAGTTTTTCCCAACCTCAGAGAACTCAATTGGTGTTTCTGTTCAAAGATCTGGAGTTTGGGGAGAGAAGAGAAGTCTGAAGGATAAATGAGATAAGGTTTCCTAATGAAATCCTCACAGGACAGCCCTTGCTACTCACAAAGAACAAACAGACACATTGTTATGATACACAAACTTTTCTCAGCACAAGTTTTGTGGTCTTTTTCTCACCAAAGCAATTTTCAATATTCTTAAAGCCTCTTAATGATAACCCTGGGGATTGCCCTGTTTCCTTTGAAAAAAATCTATGATGATAACCCCTTTAGAGTCTTAAAAAGACAACAGCTTAACTTTTCTAAGCTAATTTGTCACTCTTGAACTGAACTGGCTCAGTGGGGTCCCTCAAAAGGCATTATTTTTCATTGGACCATTTTTAAGATCAGTTTTTAAATTGTGAATTAGGTAGGGTTTACATTTCATATCCTCAATGTTGCATTCAAGAAGATAAGCTATTTATCATCTCCCCTACAGTTTACCTTACCTACCTGTTCAATTTTTTTCTACCTCTTATGGATTACACCCTTCCTCTTTATTAATACATGTCAATTTCTAGCCAATTATTACTCTTTCTTTATCCCTCTTTGTTACCCTTGGCAGTCTCCAAAGTCTGATCTGGAATGGCACTTTTTTCCTTGTTTTGTTTTGTTGTTGCTATTTGTAAATATGTTTTATATCATATCTGTTTGTGATTGACTAATTTCACTCAACATAAAGTTTTCCAATTCGATTCAGGCCATGAATTACTTTGTAGTTTCATCTTTTTTTTAATTGCAATGCATAGTATTTCACTGTGTATATGTACAAAAATTTTTATAGACACAATAACAAGGCTAAGACAAGTTCATTACTTAGAAAACTTATCTATAGTCATTGACTGATCAAAAAGACATATTTAAACATATTCTGTTTATTTGAAATAAAACTAAAAATATATAAACTATAATCCTTATAGACATAATTTTTTACTTACCTCTATATCTATAAGAATAAACATTTTTATTATTATTTGATAACCTGTTTCTTCCCAATAATATATCTCAAATACCTTACATTTGAAGAAATTTGATACATAAACTTTCTTTGTTGATATGCATTGCATATTATAAAACCTAGAAGCAATCAAATATACAGTATACAAATTTTTATGTTGATGACATACTTTAAAAAAGAGAATTCAATACCATGAGCCTAAGATTTTCAAGGAAGAAGTTCTTCAAATAAATGAATTATTTATGTAAATAATACTCAGATGTTTATTTAGCAGATATTTACACAAATTTCAGAATGATTGATCACAATGTAAAAAGGGGGGGCAGATATGTAACGATGGTAACAAACAGATCTTCATTGAAAAGAACAGCTTTAAGAGAGCTTCTTTAAGATAATATACTCTACATCATTTTAAGGAGCTGGTTCAACATAGTTTAGTTATTCATTGATTATAGATATGAACTATTGTGCAATGTACCATTAGAGTCTGTCTGAATGGCTTTATTGTTTGTCTGTTTGATTGGTTTTCATAGTATTTTGAGGAAGACATGTCCCCACTCTCTTTTCATAGCCCCATTGCTTCCCCAATGGTTTCCACTTTGCTTTTGCTAATTTTAATTTATCATCATTTATAACTCTGGAGGTATAAGTTCCATAAGATCTAGATATGGTAAATCAGGTTCAATATGTGTTTGAGGAAGGTATTGAAGTCAGTAAATTCTATCCATTTGTTTTATATACCATTTTCACTAACCTTACCTTAAATGATATTACAGAGTAAGAAAACTTGATTTGGATTTGAAATGACATGACTATGAAATACCATCCCCAGAGTTAGACAACTAGAGAATTGCAGAGCAAGAACTCATTCCCAATTTTTCTAATGACAAATTTACTATAAAGACTTGGTTAGACGTAATTCCAGATTTCTTGTTTCTGGCTGAGGAACAAAGTATCTAAAATCATGTTTCATAAACACAAACAGTATAAAGTATAGGAGTATGTAATGAAATCTGAAAACACAGGATCAAGCACACCACTGACTCTCCTTCAGGACCGCTCAGAATTTTAATATACTAACCTCCTTCATAAGACTTCCAAAGTGGTACTCCCATAACCACTGGGAGGCTTCCCTTCAAACAGAACACTTGTCCATCCCAGACGATATAAGGACAGAATTCTAAGAGTTCTCAAGTGTCAATACTTTCTATGTTCACAAATGCAAATAAATAAAAGTTTGAGAAATTCTTCAATTTTCCACAAAGTACTTTAGAGATAGTAGACAGATCCATTTTCAGTTTGTTAAAATAATTTATGAAGTGGCACCATTTAATAAAAATATCAAAGATGGTTATGAATAACGCATAAAATAAACAATTCTCTGAGAGGGAATGTTTCAAAACTTATCTTCTGGATATGGAGTTGTAGCATAGAAATTCTATGCTTGGCAACATGTTATTTACAGTCTGTGAATGAACATTTGATAAATACTACATAGTTATTTTATCATTTATTATGAAAAATCTTTCCAAAGTAGATCCATTAAAAGTAATATCCATTCTCTAGGTAATAAAATTGACACTGAGTAAGATGAACTTTTCTGAGAAATGGTGCTAAAATTGGAATGCTGATTAAAAAGTCCATAGACAACCCACCTCTCTCTGTGATATCTTATTTCTCAGTGGTACTTATTTTACATATTAAATATGTGTAAGACCTTGCCACTCTCAACTAAATTATTACAGTGGTCAAGAAATATTTTCTACAAGATTTTCTAATACGATTCTCTTCTTCTACCAGAATTAGTTTCTTGGAATTACAAATATCTCTCATTCACTCTTCAGTAGGTAGTCAAAAGATCATGACATCTTATGATTTCTTCTCTTGACATTTCTGCTGTCACATCAAGACCTTTACAGATGTAACTTAATGGCAATTTTAGTACAAGGTAAACTCCAAATAAAAATCTGTGAAGAAGATGACATTAACTCCTTGATGTCCATCATTAAAGAAGCATAATTTAGATCCCCAGGAAAGAGAAGAAAAGTCATGAAAATTTCCCCTGATTATAGAGAAATCATAATGGAGGGCTGGGATGCATCATGGCTATAAGACTTAGCTCCAGACTCCATGAGTGTTAATGCATTCTAAGAAGGAAATGAAAGACAGTCTTGAGATAGGGGATAGGCATCATGACCACAAATTCACCTATCACTAATGAGAGTTCTTGCTATTTGTCAGTATAATCACTGATATTTAAAATTGAAAACACACTCGGGAATTTAAAAGTGGGGTTTCAAAAGTAAGGAAGAGTCCTTCACTATTAAATATTGGCAAAGGTCACAATGATCTACTAAATACAACTGACATTATTAAATGGGGCAACTTCAAAGAGTAATACAAAGGGGAGTTTGTATTCCCATTATTGAGTTTCCCATTATTATTCACATCTGTAAAAAATATTTGCATTCCTAAATGTTAAAAAATTGACTCTTCAAAAAGGAAAAAATAGTTTACTATAAATTTAATGGTTTGAAGGATGTACATAGCACCCACTTTAAAAAGTCACCAAATATATGAAAATCTTTATTGTAAATTCCATACCAATAAGTTTGTTGTGACTTGCTATATCGTGAAAGTCCATTATCAATGAGTAATTCTAGCACAGACAATAGTGTTACAAATAAGACTCTGAATACGAGACAGATTACTATCTCCTTCAAGAAAAATCATTTGTGTCAATGACAATGAGAGCAGTTCTTTCACAATCATTGGCTGATACATACTTTTATATTATAGAGTGAGACTAAAGTAAAATCATACAGATCTGCATCTGATTATACTCATTTGTCAGTTGCTTGAGTAGTTCTTCCTAAGTCAGATAACTACTTTCTGTCAGTTTGCCTGAGAGCGGTGGCTTGGTGCTGCCATAATGCTGGAAGTGAAGTCACTGGTATTTTCAATTACCAGCAGGATCAACTAAAGTGAGCATATTTCAGTAGAAATTCCAGAATAAAAACAGGCCACCAAGAAAAATAGGCTGCCCACTTCTAAGGAATTAGCCACTTTAAACCTTAAAGCTTGGAAAGATTGTCAGACACTCAAAATCTCATGAGTTGAGTGTCAGAAGATAAGCTTCTTACTTTGGAAGGCATTTAAACAATGACTGAGGAAAAGTCACTACCTCAAAGTAGATTCAATTGAAATGACATGGATGGTATAAAACTTTCAAGAAAAAGGCAGCTGAACTTCATTTGCTGATGGGGCAGGACTCACAATGAAAAGAAAACTACTGCAAATTCACTTCATAATAGGAACTAGAATACATGACATATGAGCCTAGGAAATTTGGAAGTCACAAAAATGAACTGGAATGCATAAATATCTATATTTTGGGTGTCAGTGAACTGAAATGGATTGTCTCTGATGGGAAACTATCTGTCCACACAAGGAAATAAAGTCACTATAACTGTCGTTCAAAATAACACATCATCCACTAGAGTTAGTAATGAATGTATTAAAGAATTTCACTAGTGCCTTTTGTCTAAAATTGTTTAAGTATGTCATCAAAATACATTGGAAATTAAATGCAAATTTTGGAAACAAAGAGGAAAATATGGCCTTGGTGACAAGAAGTAGATAAAGATCAAATGATAAAATCTCGCAAGATTCATAACTTATTTTGCCCAACACCTTTGTCACAACAAAAACTATATACTTCTCCAGATGGATTGCACAGAATTCAAATTGACTGTATTGATGGGCAGAGATAATTGAGAAGCTCAATATTAACAGTTAAAACCAGGACAGGGGCTAACTGTGGAACAGACCATCAATTCCTCATGTTCAAGTTCAGGGTGAAGCTAGAGAAAATGAAAACAAACCCAAAGAAGTCAAAATATAACTTTGAGCATGCCACACCAAAATTTGAGAGCTTGTCAACAGCAGAATTTCTGAATTGAAAACTAATGACAGAAGACCTGATGAGCTGAGAGAGGTTATCAAGAACATCATGTAGGAAGAAAGCAAAAGGTCATTTAAAATACAGGAAGGAAAGAAAAGATCAAAGTACATATCAGAAGAAACTCTGAAACTGGATAATTTGGAAGAAGAGGAGTTCCACAACACTGTCTTGTGCTCTTGTGGAATCTGAGCAGTAGTGGGCACAGAAAAAGGGGATGCATTGTTTAAAATCAAGAAAGGTGTTATATGAAAGCCTTGTATCCTCTCACTATACTTATTCAGTCTGTAAGCTGACCAAATCATCAAAGAAACTGGATTATATGAAAAGAAATATATTATCAAGATTGGAGGAAGGCTTATTAACAACTTGTAATACACAGATAACCTTTCTTGCTGAAAGTGAGGAGGACTTAACCCTTGACAATGAAGATAAAGGACTACAGTCTTCAGTGTGGATTACAATTCAGTATAAGGAAGACCAACTTTCTCACAACTGGATCAATAGGAAACATCATGATAAATGGAAAATTGATTATAGGATTTGTCTGGCTTAGAACCACAATCAATACTGATGGAAAAAGTAGTCAGAAGATCAAATGGCACACTGCACGGAGTATACATGCTGCCCAAGACCTCGGTCTATGTTGACAAGCAAGGAGGTTACTTTGAGAATTAAGGTTTGCCTGGCCTAGGCCACGGCACTTTCAATTGTCTCATATGCATATGAAATGTGATCATAGAAGAAAGAAGACTAGAAAGTTCATGCATTTGATTCATGGTGCTGCAGAAAAAATACTGAGAGTGCTATAGTCTGACAAAGAACAAATACATCTGTCTTGGAACAAGAAAAGCCAGAGTGCTTCAGAGAAGAAAAGATGGGGAGAATTTGTCTTACCTATTTTTAACATGTGGTAAGGGGAGCCCAATCCCTGCAAAAGGATATCATGCTTGGTGAAACACACATAGAAAAATAAAATAAGGGAAGACTCAGGACAAAATAGATCAACCGTGATACAGATAATAGTGAAATAAAGACAGTGTGATAAAGTCAGAATACTGTATATATTTCAGTATAAGCTGAACCAAATATCAGCTGAGGCACCTAATTGTATCACAAAAACTGCATTAAAATTGTGCTGAAAAAACTCAGCTTATACACAAGTGAATACGGTATTACCTTTTGGAGATGTGATTTTCTTTTATACCAAATAAACATGTTACCATCAAGTAAATTGACCCTATAGTACCCTTGAGCCATCATGTTGGTTTTTAAAGGCTGCAATATTTACTTATGGAAGACTGCCCCATCATTCTCCAATGGTATGTCTGGTTGTTAAGAACTCCCTACTTGAGAGTTCTAAGGTGCTGGCCCAATCTCAACTATATGGACAGCCTCCCTACCCCCAGAAGTAGCTACTTCAGAGGAGCACACTGAAGCTACAGTTCAGGGAGAGGAACATGCCTGATCAGAGTGCACAGGAGCAAATGAAGGGGGAGGCAGACAGAGTGGAGCACATCACAGTCCACCAAGCCTTGAGGATGATATGCTTGCTCAGACCAGGCAATGCACAGAGAGGACCATATGGCCAGACTCACTAGGAGATACAACATCCCCCACTGAACCATAGGGGACAACACTGAAGTCACAATGTGGGAATTGTGCCTGGTCTGACTCCACCACACCACGGGCATGTGACAGAAGAGCAAAGGGAAAAGAGCAAGGAATTTGTGGGGGAACACGAAAAATAGACTTGGATAACAGGTCACGGCACCCCCTCAGACTCAACAGAAGAACATGCCTCAATGTCAACAAACAGACCTTGAACTAGTACCCACTTTTCTCCCCCACCCCTTGGTTTGTTGTTGTTGTTGCTGTTTTCTTTTCTTTTGTTGATTTGCTTTGCTATGTCTTGTTTTTGTGCATGTTATTATCTCTGCAGGTCTATCTAGATAAGATAGGTAGGATAAACCATCTGGAGAAGAAAATACCAGGACCCACAGTACTGTGGGGACAAGGGAGAGGGAGAAGTGGGGGAAATGATGTGGTGTCAACAAACACAAAGACCATGGAGCCAAAAGTTATCCAAAATTGATGGCAAGGAGGCTGTAGGAGGCCCGGTAGGACTTGATTGAGGCCAGTGTACCCTAGAGGAACTACTGAAACCCAAATGAAGGCTGAGCATGATTGTGGGACAAGAGGAAAGGAAAAGGAAGTAGCAGAAAGGACTAGGAGCCAAAGGACATTTATAGAGGTCTGAAAAACAGGCATGGACATATGTGAATATATTTATATATGATGATGGGGAAATAGATCTATGCGCATATATTTATAGGTTTAGTATTAAGGTAGCAGATGAACATTGAGCCTTCACGCAAGTACTCCCTTAAGGCAAGAGCACTTTGTTCAGTTAGATGGGATTCCATGATGTTCACCTTCCCGATAGGATCACTGAAGACAGAGCGGAAGCATCAGAAAATTTGCTGAAGAAAGCTGATGGTGCCATGCTTTCAAAAGATACCACATCTGGAGTCTTACATGCTTGAAGATAAACAAGCAGCCATCCAGGTGAGAAGCCACAAAGTGCACATGGAAGAAGCACACCAGTCTGTATGACCATACGTTGTCAAAGAACAAAAAATCATATCATTGTGAACGAGGGGGAATGCAAAGTGTGGACCCATGTGTAGGCAACTGCACAGAAGGATCTCAGGGTGGAGATGAGCTAGTCAGGATGCTGTGTATCAATGATGAAAT